>LQNS02278169.1:9165351-9180018 GCA_001587735.2 Parhyale hawaiensis | reverse complement strand
GCGGTCCTCTCTCGAGCGGCCCGTTCCACTCTATCACAGTTGCGCTCAGGTTTCTGCTCTGCCCTGATGTCATACCGCCATAGGATCGGACTGGCGGATTCCGACTCCTGCCCGGGGTGCCACCGCGCCCCCCACAACGTAAACCACCTGTTTGAGAGTCCCGCCCACCCTACCGCCCTCCTTCCTACCTCTCTATGGGATAGCTCTTTATCTGTGACTGACTTCTTGTGTTCCCTGCCTTCTTTCTCATACTTTCCGCCACACGCCCGACCCCCTCCGGAGCCGCCCCTTACGTAACAACAACAACAACAACAGCACACAAAACGGGGCCCCAGCTCACCGTGTAATCGATGTCCGAAATCTGCTGAAAGAACATTTCAATGAGTGTGTGGTAGCTGTAGAGCATCCCGGTGAATGGCCCCCTTGGTCACCTGACCTCACCCCCTGCGATTACTTATTGTGGGGTTTTCTTAAAAACCGAGAGTACACCACGCCCAACAAAACTTGAAAGAATTGCGGGATCGCAGTCGCAGAGAAGTGGATATCCTCGGGAATAATTCCGACGTCGTCAGGACATGTGGATGTTAGAGATGAGCATCTTTTGGTTATGTGATAAAATGTGTTTCTTCACCATGTTAGAATCATGCTTTGTAAATCATGATGTTAAAGGTGTGATAATTTTGCACCCCAACCTCTGGGTTATGGTACTCAATCATGCAAGGGTCTGGACAATCACTCTTAATGGCATTTTAAAGCTCGCAATCTCTGCTTCAAACTGACATCTTGATGATGGTTGCATATTGCACAGTTTCATCACTTTAGCCCTTATAATTTGGGTTACTTTTTTTGAGACAGCCTTCACATTTGGCACACCTTTTTGCCGCATTTGTATGGATATCTCAAAATTGCCAGACTATGCCTCACTTCTTCCCTGCAATGGCTAGATAAATGGAGTAGATATATATCGCAAAAAAAGAGGCACATCTCAAAGAAATTATTTAGGAAAATGATAGCCAGCCCTGAAGCACTCAGGGAGGCAACAAGGCGATTCCCATACAGAACCTGTTGTAGTTGAGCTGTTACCGTTGCAACGGTTAGGATAAAACAGCTTTCATTACTGTGTTTTCATTTTCAGTTATACCTTTTTACAGCTTCAGAATGGAGAAAAATTTCCTCCCGTTGGTAGTTTTATTTTACGTGCTAACGCTCACATGCAGGCAATGTATGTGCGACAAAAGCGATATCGACGATGACCTGGGCAACAGAAGCGGCCCCAAGATAATGACTGTCAGCAAAGAAAATCCTTACTGCAGTTACGACCGGCTCTTCGGCCCTGTCTGCAACCTGGAGTCCTATGACGGAGTAAGTAGCCACATAGACGCTCCTCATGCCGGGTACACACTGCACAATTGGGCGTACAACCTATACAACTTCAGCTCGCACGTGGTCCATGTGCACAGTAAAAGTAAGTAGCATAGATACGGTAGAATAAATGACGTGCAAGCTGAACGTCCGCTCATGCAGTAGGTTGTGCGTGCGGTTGTGTAGTGTGGCCCCGGCTTAGGCGTAGCAGAAAGGCAGCTGTCTATTAGTATTAATGAATAAATTGGCTCTGTCTGCCATAGGACGGCCCGCAACTTACTAAGGCGCTATCGATTGTCTCCGTCGTGCGGAGTTGAGCAAAATTCACGAGGCTCGACTTATAGGGAACTTCAGGCAGGTGCGTTGGTTTCGCCACTTTTAATCGAATTTCGGGGGTTAACCTAGAACCGATTACCCTTGAGGAGACCGAACCTCATTTCTGCTCCGTAAAATGGAGTTTTAGGGGTTTCAAGCGCAATCTGGTTGCTGCTAACACCTGCGCAACGACCCATAATACCTAAACCAACGCATCAATTGAAGTTCCAGACGAATCAAATCTATTGGGTGTAGCTTTCTCCGTTTTGTCTTACCAATCGAAGACGCCTATATAGCAGCCGTAGATTTACTATTTACATTTTCTGTGATTATTCCGCTATCTTGTTAAGCGTCTCGCAGTTGTTTTAATTTAAATTGTGTCGTAAAGTCTCAGTCACTCCTTTAGAAATACGGATTTCTTAGCGTCATTGGATGGATTTGATGAGTTCAAGCGTCTAAGAATGGCTGTGAATGAAAAGCATCTGAGACACTGTATGTTCAAAGACTATAAATGAAATCACTTCGAGCAGCTAAAGCAGCAGGCCTAATTTGTTTTGTCTATAATCGCCTAGTCATGAATGTTTGAAGATACAAGCGGTGGTTTGATATACATATTTCAGACTAGAGAACTGAATGTCAAGGATCGTTCACGTTCAGGAAAACCACAGTCAACGGATAAAGAAACTTTCAAAGACGCGGTAGAGGTCAATCCATGTACACCAGTACAGACTTTGTTCAGCAATTAAGTACGACCCCTAGCAGCATAACTGGATGCTTGCACGGACTTGTCAAGAACTCAAAATTGTACTATATATAAAGGTACCCTATTGATGTGAATGATGCCTGGTGAAGCCAAAGATGAACTTTCTGTACATTTTTGCTCTCAAGGAACCACAGCTACCGACCCATATTTAGAAAGTGGTGCTGCTGAGGACGAGAAATGGGTTCTGAATCACAATAGTTAACGCAAAAGACAGTGATTAGATCGAATTCAATTGCCACAACCAGTTCAAAAGAGAGGACTATACACCAATGGATGATCATGCTTGTTGGACAATTTCCATCTCAATTAATCAAGTGAGACAGACATAAGTCATCAAATTTTCCACAGGTGTTCATATAAGCCTATAACGAGAACATACATGTGAGTAAAATACCATAAATGAACATGTAAGTGCACATAGGTCATTAATACTTATCAATCCTGCTATAGCTTCAGTTTCTCTTCCGCTGAAACCTTAATTGTAACCAATTAACAAGGATAAATTGAAACTTTTCGACGTTTTATACAAAGGAGCGTGTTACAGTTACAATCACAAGGTAGGTGAAGTATGATATACCAGTGTCTACTGCCACTGAAAACCTATGCCGCATTCACATTCGAAAAGCGCTAAAGACTTTCAGGATGATCTTATATCGATTGCACGTTGGGTACTGTTGGCTTTTTTCAAGTTGTGGTAGCCTACCTGGGTTGTGATTACTGTCCAATTCTGGGCAAAGCCATTATATTTTATAAAGTTTGCGCCGCTCTGCAGAGGGGCATTTATTTGTTTTTAAAGGGATTTTTTCTAATATTTATCGGTCTCTGATAAAATTGCACCACACAATACGTGATAGATTTTTTCGGTACTGTCGACTACGAACTTGCTAGAAATTGTGATCTTTCTCATACGAATTTGCAACACTACAGGCTCCGTTTTATTTCTTGAAGTTTCTTTCGACACAATCGAATGCACTTCTACCAGAAAATTATAAACGTTCTCAGCTAAAATTGCGTAGCTCTGCAGGATATTACAGGATATGAATTACATCTCAGAAATTCTTAAGTATAGCTCGACAACATCGGATATGAACCTGGCGGACAATTATAGATAAATTTTTCACAACACTTTAAGGTGTAACTTGTTGTATTATTTTGATGCAGTTGAATATGAATCAACTAGAAAATTATGATCTTTCTTAGATACGTTGGATTACTCTTCAGTGAATACTGTACCATTTCTTACAGATTCTATCGATAGAATCGGACTTAAGTCTGCCGGATGCCTTGGAGGTGGCCGTATTCAACGCAAGTATGGTCGTCATGTATCCTGTATGCGTGCCGTGGGTTAAGGTATTCTTCGTGAAGGATTTTTCTACGTCGCATAACAAGGTAAATATTTCATATCGCATAGTGTTTTATCTCATTGTTATAATGAAGACTGCATGTTGAGGGCGCGTGTGTGAGCAGAGGATCTGGAAGGAACATGAGCAGTACAGAACAATCGACAGACATATACTGTACATTGTAGGATTCTACTTTTGAGGAATAGATAACCAGGGTGGTGGAATGAGCAGATACCAGGGTCGTGCGTTTAAGGGATGGACACTCTGCCGAGTCGAATGTTTGGGGAATGTACTAACAGGAAAATGCAGTGTTTGAGGAATGAATAAATAGCTAGGTGGCATGTTTGAATGATAGAAAAAGGGCAGGGTGGAATGTTTGAGGAATGGACGAACAACATCGTGGAATGTTCAAAAAATGGCGGGGAAGCAGCGCAGTAGCTACAATTGAGGCACACGACATATTAACTCACTTGTGAGTACAGAGTGTTTTTCCTACTTGTTTTTAGGGGGAGGGAACGCTGCGTTCAGAGTTTTTTTGGGGGGGAAGGGAGCAAATAATCTCAGTTTTTTAGAGGAGACAGCCAACATTGATAACGCAGGCGTACCAAAGTCTAGCAAATCCCGTGTCAGAATTGCTTCTCGGAATAATGATTGGCATCTTAAATTATTATTATCATTATTATATTCTTGGTTTATGATACCTACAACGCGCATTCTAATCTTCAGTTTAGTTTCGTGCTTCATTACCTAACTAAGAGTTTGTTCAAACTTCACGTAAGGTATGCGTTGCCCAAAAAGTCATGTTTAAGTTCTAGTCACTATAGGGCTATGCAGATTCATCACTGTAAATACGTAACGTACTCTTGCACCAAATGATATATATATATACATATATGAATGATGCATCATGCAAATATATCTGTGTGTAATAAACCTATCAAAGTAGCTCATAAAAATTAGTATGAGACTTACTAGCTGCGTTCTGTAATGCCTGCTTTCCGGCGCTGGTTGATGCAGAGGAAATGGACCTAACAGCTAGAGCCAATAAATAGGGAGCGATCCTTTTGATATCGAAGCATTTTAGTCGCAAAGAAATCACGTAACGTGAGAAAACCCATTGACATTCACTTCTCCACTTGGGAATACTTTAATGCTGTTTCTTTTACACCTGAAAACTGAAAGTTCATTTTCAGCACAATCACAATTCCTATTCTATAGAAACGATCAATTGCTCAGATGATAATTCGCGCCACTCCAAAATCATGCTACATTGTTTTTATTAATCATCCATAATTCCTGTTACTTTTTTCTGGGGGAGGGGGAATAGAGCTTACACTTTCGCCAATTAGGAGCTTCTACAGTACATTACAAATGAAAATTTATTTTCCAGGTGACATGTCGAGAATTAATAAATACTTTGTATTTTCAGCAGGGATCAGAATATCACGGGAAGAAATGTCGGACGTGGCTTCGGGCTTACGACTCACGAATTTCGTCCCTGTCCGACGGTATCCACGACCTCAGCCTCGTGACGTCCTCAGTTGAAAGAATAAATCTCCACGACCTCCGAGACTTCTTGGCGAAGTCGTCCAACATTTCAGATATTGAGCATATCGACTGGAAAGGATACCAGGGGGCGATTTTAGACACTAATATCGAGAATATCCACGAGATGATCATCCGCGACAATGTAACGATACAGAACTCATCACTGGAATACATACACTGGCATGGGATTACCTTTGATGCTAAGCAGATGATTATCAACGCGACCAGCATAACAAATGTCCAGTCTTATGGCATTCAGCTTAATCAAGGTGTAGTTACTATGGAAAATGCGATATTTGGAGACGTTAGGAAAAATGGCATCGTCGTCGGCCCTGAAGCAACTCTTCACCTAACAAACGTAACGATTCATAAATGCGGAAAACCCTGCTTGATTTTACCATATTCAACTTCCCTGATATTCTCAAACGTGACGGTTAACGGAAAGGATTTGGTGGAAAATTTGGAAGTACTCTCCTTTTCCGAAGATGAAACCCTTTCAGGAGAAGAAATGGACTTGGAAGACGACGAACATTGCAGCAATCTGCAAGAAAGCCTCGTGTGTGACTTCAGAGGTGTTCAGGAGGTATGGATCTAACTATGTATCAACCAACAAACAATTTGATAGAATGTTAGTCGTCATATACATAGTTATGTTAGCTGTGCTGCACATACATATGTCACTGGAGAAAGTTTGTATTCCTCTGTAAATGTGAAGGGACTTTGAACTCAGAAGCTGTGGACTTCAGAGCTGTTTTTCATGCACGGAAGCATCTAAACATTTGGACGCTTTGTACATTCGTACAGTGGGCAAAAGAACACTGTGTGAACCCGGCTGTATCCTGTTAAGTTAACGGCAACTTCGCTGATATCGAAAACAGTTCCTGCTGATAAAAGGGACGAAGTTCATGGCTTACCCATGTTATTGATATTTTATTAGGATAAATTCGTATAAAAAACACTGATTCCGGCTTTTATAAAATAACTAATTTCGTTCGGTTGATCGTGTTGCTTAAAGTGGCCTACATGGCGGAGCAAAGACGAGTACTGCTAAGTGTACTTGTTTTAACTTGTCCTCCGCTTCAGATATATTCTTGGTTTGCCACTTTAGATAAAATTTCATGCGTTCTACACAAATCGAATACCCTTGAGAGGATAAAAAACTCATTGTGGTTCTGCAAATGCAACGTTTGTTCGTCTTGAGCGTAATTGAGTTGCATCCAACACTTTTAACACAATCCAAGTGACGAATCCTACTCTCCTGCCTCAAGTTCTGGATAAGACAATGCTAATGCTCTTACCTTTAGCGGTCATCGCTGTGCTCATAGATGAGGCGGTACCTCGGCCGAGCAAATGAACTTGTATATTTTTTTTTATTGGAAAAATCCGCAGTTTTTTTGTCAGAAGCTGAAATCTACCCAATAGGAAACACCTAGACGATTACTAAATATCATTTGATGCCGCCTCTATTGACAACAGATAAGCGTCCATGACTTTCTAATAGGGTAATTGTTCTTGAATTTTCTGCACGAACCCAAATGGCGCAAAATATGAGAACCACTTATTCCGCGATGCCACAATATTCGTAATATGCCAGAATATACAAGTTTGCTTGTATTTATATATTAATATACAGATATTTCCTACTTATTAAGCGTATTCAACACGGGCCAAATTCTGCCTAGAAACGTGGGGAATTTCTGCGTCCTGCTACCGGGAATAGTAGTTTTTACAACTAAATAATTAAACTCTAATATAAGCGAGTATACTTTAGGATTTTCTTTCACGTTCATTTATTTCCTTTCAATTTCTTAAGCTATCCTAAATGGAGCGACTCTGATCGGATAAGGTTACGCGAAACGACGGTAAACCTTATAAAAACCACTCGTTTTCTTGTTCAAAGACAGCCAGTACTCCACAGCACAGTGTACCAGTCCACACACTCAAAAAGAGCTGCCTTATACCGAACTTGATTATGCGCATTGGGTCTTTAACAAGTACATATATTGTTTTGACAACTTTTCTTATCCATTTTGAATTTCAGAAAGTTACGCTGGTACCAAAAGAAGATCGAGCAGTTCCTCGGATCAACATTAGCAACGCTGTTGAACTTCACATCATTGAAGCTTGCGATTTGGAAATCAGCGCCACAAACAGCAAGGGAATCTACACGCAAGCAAGCGCTCCCTCTGCGTGTGAATCGGGCGGCAATTTCACAGCAATTAATTCAACCTTCTCGGTGTTTCATGCCAAGAATCTTGATAGGCTAAACGTCGTCAACTCCGGTCTTTGGAGGGTTCACACTGACGTCGTCAAGTTCGTGACGGCAAGAAATGCGAGGTTGAATATTTTCCAGCTGTTTGTATCCATGGACACGGACATAAAGAAGTCCCTCGTAAGAATGTCAAATGTCACCATTGAGGGAGACTTCATAGCAGATAATAGCTACTTCGACAACGTAAGTCTAATAATTATAAGGAGACCTGAGGCGTAAGTTCAATGAGATGTGAACCACCTCAGTACTGTACGTTTCAGTTATTACAGATTACACGCACAAGTACTGTGCCCGGCCTGCTATGAGAAAGGTTTCGTATCGCTTTCCATGTTCTGAATTAATTCAATGAGTCATGACGAATGTCAATGATTACGGGAAAGTTGTTCGATGACCTTGCATTCTATAAATACCAGGAAGTAAAGAGCGTAACGGGAGGACTCATGTGAAACTAGCATCAAAATGTGACGTCATCACTGGCATCGCATCTACGAATCTATGGCTGAGCAGCCTATGAGTATTTTACCTAAGTTTGGCAGAAAAATCGTCGTAAACGACGAATTTCATCGCTTAAGAGCAGAAATAAATGAAAAGGATATATACTAATTGAGCAAGAAACAATTATCTCTAGAAAATTGCAGTGGAGGCTGGTGGAAATTTTCACAGCACTAGCGGTGAAATTTGAGCCGGTTTGGTGACCTGATTTATCTTATTTTGAACTGAAGCCTTATTTGCACCTCATATTCAGTTCACAGTGCTCTTCACAGAACATATAGAAACATATCACCATATTTTTTCGACTCTAAGCATTCAAATTCCCACTCCTTACTGGCGAGCTACTTGAGCTGCACCCACACACAAAATACTATAAAATGTTGTCGTCAAGTGCAGAAAGTTCGAGCAATAACTATTGCTGTGGTTTCTCTCGCGTACAGAATATACCGCTGCTTATATTTGTTGGTAAGGATTAAGAACCCAGCTACGAAGGCCTGAGATCCCACACTCAGATACTTCGACTCGTCGATGTGCCGTAAATTGGTTAAATGCGTTCAAGGCTAAGTTTTATTTTAGTCTTACTGAGTTCTCCCGTACACTCTTTGCTTCCTGATAAATCCAAAATGATTGCACTTACGTAAGCTGACTAAACTAAAGCAATATTCACTATTTGGAGCTTAATATCAATGTGCTCAAATACTACGAGATCTTACAGCTCATATCGTTGACAGATGAAACTGATGAACACCTTTACCTCCTATATAGTTTTCTTTCATGGAAGTCGTGTAAACCTTGTGCACAATTGCAAATCTGAATGCCCGCTGTTAATTTTCTCCCCTTGTTAGCACTAAGAAACTAAAACCTCAGGGTGCAGCGTCCTTCCTGTATAGGATGACCACAGTATCCATATGAGGTATACGTACTAACTAATAAGCAAGTTTTCTTTCCTTCGTTCTTTGGGTATAAAAGATGAAACTATTTTGGGAAAATGCAAAGTTGGTGATCAAATGTGCCAAACACTGCCCAGCGAACAAATCAAAACACAATATAATAAACACCGTCGTGTGTTTGTTTATTTATATATANTTCTTTCCTTCGTTCTTTGGGTATAAAAGATGAAACTATTTTGGGAAAATGCAAAGTTGGTGATCAAATGTGCCAAACACTGCCCAGCGAACAAATCAAAACACAATATAATAAACACCGTCGTGTGTTTGTTTATTTATATATAATTATATGTAGGTATCTTTCGGGTCACGGTCTTAAAGAAATAGGCGAAAAAGAGACTAGCTTGCAGATTTTGTAATTAGGTTGCGTTTTCAAGGAGATCGGTGACCAGGTTGCAGATGGCGAAAGTTGGCTCCTTATTCCTTCCCTCAATGTTCTTCTTACTTGAAACACCTCTTGAAATT
The DNA here is from genome assembly GCA_001587735.2 of Parhyale hawaiensis. Taxonomy (NCBI): domain Eukaryota; kingdom Metazoa; phylum Arthropoda; class Malacostraca; order Amphipoda; family Hyalidae; genus Parhyale; species Parhyale hawaiensis. Next base: position 9,170,511 of record LQNS02278169.1, on the reverse strand, counting down.
GAAAAAAATAGAGATATTACAGCTTCTCTTAGCGCGGCCAAGCAGTCTTATTTTACAATAACTTTCTCCATACATCAAACCATATGTTCGTTCTCAGTTTACCACGTACAAAAAAAAAAAGCTAATCAACGAAGGGTGGACGAGGCAATGATTTTCTCCAGAAGTAGATGTTATTTTTTTCGCTTACCATGTTCCTTTTGAAGGAGCTGATTATCTTGACGGCCTCGGCTGATTTCACTTCAACACAAAATCTTTGATGTACTGAAGGCTGCCAGGGTATCATGGATACGCGGCGGGTAATTCATATAAGTTCACTGAGGCTTGCTGCTTTCTAATGTAAGATTTTTTTCCGCATGTAATCTATGGTGGAACATGATTGTACTTTTTACATGAATTAAAAGAGAGAGCACTTATCTCCTATCAAAATTTGAGACGGCTGTTGTAGCCATGAAGTTATACCTTCATGGTTGTAGCGTATCAAAGGAGCTTCTATAGAAAGGAGGGAGGAAGGAGCCTCGCCCGTGAAGCTCAAGAGTCTCTTATGGCTGTAAGCCAGTCATCGAATGCACCAATCGCATATCAGTAAAGAGAGTCTCTTATGGCTGCAGCCAGTCGCGTACGCACCAATCGCATATCAGTAACTCGGTCTGTCTGCTGCTCCCCCGTGAAACTCACTGCTCCCCGTCACTTCCACCAATGAGATCTCACAGCCATAAGAGATCTGGTTGACTCGATGGCGAATTTGTGTTTGGGCCGCAGGGCTCCTTCCTTCTCTATAGAAACTCCTTGAGGCGTATCCTTCAGATACACTTTAGTGAAAAAGGTATATTGAATGAAAACGGGCTGTCTCAAATTCTTCGCTGTCACTTTTTGACAGCGCGGGCATTCTAGGAAATGAAAAAGAACAAAGGCAAGAAAAATCCGATTCTAAAATATTCTGCGCCAGTCACGTAATGTTGTTACAGATCTCGCGATTCGACGTCATGGGAGAAGTTATCATTACCAACTCCTATATCGAGCACCTGGCACTTCACAGCATCACTGTCTCCGGAGTGTTGAAATTGAAAAACGTCATCGTGGCGGACCACACCTTCCTGCCTGTGTACATCACAGAGACTGGAAATGTTGAACTTGACAATGTCACCCTACCTGAACATTTACATTTCATTTCTGCAATAAGACTTGAACAGGTGAGAATGGATGCAGGCAGGTTCTTTCACAATAATCAATTGCTGTTCCCATGCGCGTCGATCTTGTGTGGGAATACCTTCGTGCAGGGGTTTCCAGTTTTTTTTCGATATATTGTATGTCCCTTGCTCTTTACTCTGTGATATCGTTCCGCTCGGAAACGGAGGCTTAAGCTTTCTAACTATAACTAAATAACTAACTTTTCCAATAATCGTATCTCGGTAGTCAACAGTATGATCCCAGAGAGTAGAGAGTAAGGCGACAAAAACTCACTTTGTGGTCGACTGCAGCCGTTCCTGACTGTCGCCTACTTTCGGTTTCCCAGGCCCGCCCACTTTCGGTTCGCCCCCCCCCCTGACCCCCGCTACACCGGAAGTGCATTGGCCGTTCTAGACCGGAAGCCCACACGCGAGAGTAGGGTACGGCTACAGTTGACCACAAAGTGTGCTTTTCGTCGCCTTACTCTCTACTCCAGAGGTATGATGTGATCATTCATCAGTGAAGCAGAAGCTTAATACGGCATGGATAAGGAAGTTCTAATTCGGCGAAGCTTACGAAGCAATGCTATGTCATTATATGTCTTCAAAGGACGCTTTCGCAGTATGACGTTTATCCTTGCAATTTTCTGAGGGTCACCTTCTGCTTGTCTTCCAGGTAAATTGGAAGGACAAAAATGCGTCGGAAGTAGCGCGTTTGGTGGCGATCAGACGTTCACCAGACGACGAAACTGCCGTGCTGGCTGGAAAGGACCAACCAAACTGTGACTTCAACGCTATGCTCTTATTTACCAATGACAGCATCCACTTCACACGCGCCATCACATGTAACTACACCGGAGTTGAGGTGAGATTTGCTAGAAACTGCTATACCATGAAGATAGAAAATCTTTCGTCAAATTCGTAACTAGAGCATTCTGAGAGTGCATACCTCCGCCAAGCAACGCAGCGGTAACGAAAAATTCAAATCGGCTCTGAAACCATGATTTTCTTTGAATCAACACCAAAATCAGATCACTTGTGCCGTTTGATAGTATTAACAGTATCTGTAATTTTCTTGGAGATCCGTTCATAACTTTTTGAATTATACTGCTAACAAACATTTTAACAAACATAAGGCAAACACACAAATAGAGTAACCGACCATCACCAAAATTCAATCAATTATGTCTGTCAACATTCCTAAAAATTTCTGAAAATTCCATAAAGATTCATTCATAATTTTTTAAGTTAGTGCGTAATGAACATAAAATCAAACAGCGACAAACAAACGAACGAACCAGCACATCATCACCAAAATTTGATCATTTACTCTCTGTAATAAACCCAAAAACTCATGCAAATTTCACGAAAATCCGTCCAATACTTTCAAGTTGTGGCACTAACAAAAAATAGGCAAACAAAGAAACAGATGGACAGATCTCCAAAAGTTAATCATTTGTTCCTCCTACCATACCTAACAACCCATGTAAGTTTCATCAAAATCCGTCCCTAACTTTTTGAGTGATCTTGGTGAAAGACAGAATAACAGACAGACAAACCCGACGAAAACATAACCTCCTCGGCGGAGGTAATTAGTAACGTCTAGAGAGTTTCCATTCCCAGTGATATTAAACGATGGAGGCGTTTTGCCAAATTTCCAATTATTGCTGTATAAAGAGTTTCTATTTTCCAGTTAATATAAGGGGAACGATGTGTTTTCATAAATTGGTAAATCTTTCGTCTTGGACAGTTCTTCATGTTCTTCATTGATACGAATGCTTTGCTAATTATCCGACTAGTTTACTGCTCAAGGAGTTTTTGAAGCAGCCCTGAATAATGAAAAGTGCATCATTTTTATTTTTATTTTCTGACACTGCTGCGGGGCTGGGACAGCATGGGTGAGAAGTTACGCATATACAGTTGGTTGGCAAATGCACCAGTTGGATAAATATTAAGTAAAGTCTTATTCTGAAGTACTGTTTTTTCAGTTTGTGTTTCACCAATGCTCTAATTGCTTTAAACAATCACCACAAGTTTAAACACTTTGCACTCGTTTAAACCAAGCCTGTATAACAGTAAACCATTTTGCAAATTGCTTAAACAGATACGGTAGGCATGCAAAACGTTTAAACTGTTAACAGTAGAAACGTTTTGCATAACTGTTTAAGTCTGAGAGGTATATGAATTAAAGTTTAAGTCGTCTTGAATGTCAGACCGAACAGTTTAACCGTTTTGCATAACTGTTTACGTAGTTTTGCAGACTGTTTAACTGTTATACAGGTTTGGCTTAAATGGGCGCAAAATGTTTAAATTTGTGGTGATTGTTTAAAGCAATTAGAGCATTGGTAAAATGCAAACAGGGAAAACAGTATACAGTGCCACTCGTCATATCGCCACCAGCAAAAGGGCATTTCGTAGTGCAACAGCTGTTTAGCAAATTCACGAGCAAACGAGATTTCGTAAATCAGTTTCATAAACAGTGAGGGGCTAAAGTTCAGCATGTTCACCCTTGAGCTGCACGATTGGGCATGTAGCATTTGGGTTCGCCTGGTGATGCTGATGACCATTTAAGTTTGATAATTTACCATCGACATTCATGTCTGATTTCGTGCTAGCTAGTAATGTGCCAAGTATGACTGTACACTAATTTGAGTTGTGCTCCCTAACAGGCCGGCAATAGCGTTTTGGTGAACCAGCAGCCGAGTCCTATGATAACTCATCTTCAAATCGTAGGCGCTGACAGAGTTCGTCTGGCCAGGATATGCGCACATGTGGTAAGTTCTCGAACAGTGGCGACTCATGGCTAATAGAGGTGGGACTGGGGGGAAGGGGCGTTGCACAGGTACATAAAAATAGATATTACTCATTCACCAACTAGAGGATGGCTACTGACATGAAAGTATGATCTAGAACAGCACTATACAGTCTAATATAGGGTAGTATTAAAATTCAGTAGCCATCCAATGCACGAAGGAATAACAAATGCCGTGCAGTGGGACTATGTAGATCATATACTTGAGCGCAACGAGTCCAATTTACTTGCATCGTAATTCTGTGTGTGAATTCTGATCGTCTGCACCTTACGGTTTCAATAATGCAAGAGGGCAAATAGAATGCTTGCGGGTCCTTGTAGTGAATAAAAATTTATTCGTAAACAATTACGACACTTTTTAATTATTATCCACGACACAAAACTTGCATTTAAAATGATAATCTATGATAGGTATGGATCAAATGGTATCAACCCTCACGTAGTAGGCTCGTCTTTCTTTAGTGTGCAAGAAGATTATAAATACACCAATAATGGCAATTAACACTAAACTGCCGAGTGTCAAGCTTTCTGTAGGCATCATACCTGTAACGCCATTCGTACGAGGTGCGTAATTTTGGATCGTGGGTTTAGGGTCAAGGCTTGCATTTTATCTACGTAATTAAGTTTAGCTTACTTAAGCTCAACTAATCAGTATTATGGCGAATTCGATTTGTATACAGTGAACTAAATAAATTAGTCTTTTACTCCGAAACTTGAATTGGAAGTGTTCCATAACCACTTGCATCGAACTTCAGGTATCAAACGTACTGGGTTTTCGATGAACGCCTGCAGCTCGAACTTATTAGCAAATCAAAAGCTTAAAAGGGAACTTTCAAAATATATTAAGCTATTCAGAATAGAATAGCTCAATCGAACAGGGCGAGAAAAAACCTCCTCAGTTCAGGGCACGTGAAAAGTAAAACATGACATCAGGAGTTTGGTAACGAAACATTCACTCGTTGCAGGGCTCCAGAGCTGCGATGTAAAGCAAGTTCAAAAATTTTCATGACCAAAATAAATATTTTATACGGTGTGATCGGATATAAACCCTAATAAGTAACCGTCCGCCATGGCGCCAGATCATTCACAGTGAGGATCCTGTCTCTGAGCTTAATGACTTGACTGTGTCCATTTTGGAGAGGTTTGTCCCTAAGAGGACTATTCTTGTGAGGTCTCGGGATA
>LQNS02278169.1:9149391-9164306 GCA_001587735.2 Parhyale hawaiensis | reverse complement strand
AATGGTTTTTTGCTGGATTTCCTTTAGCAGCGTTTTGGGCTTCCCGGTGTTGCAAATGCTTCATTTGGGTTGTATTACCTGTCCGTGGGAGCTCAAGCGTGAAGTTTTAATAATAATAATTATAATAATGGTAAATTCCCAACTATGGTAATTTATTCTAAAGCTTTATCTGGGAAACGTCACGAGCTCTAACTTCATATACTGTAGGGGCTGGGAAAGGCACTTTTTCAAGCTGTTGATTTTCGACTAGGGCCAATACTATTCAAAACAATTTCATCGCTAATAAATTTTAAGATGGTATTTTCTTATAATTTTTTTCTATATCCTATGAATATTTTTACATTTAAAAGTGCTACTAGCTGTGACATTGTACAAACAAGCTTTAACAGGAGCGCTTCTTTTACAGATAACATTGGACAACGTAAAAAACGCCACGATGGATTTTGTCGCCATTATATGCACCTATCAAATCATGCTCTTCAATTCTACAATAGAAAACATAGTCAACGAACCTACAATTGTGGCGCTCTACAACAGTAAGGCCGGTAACGTGGAATCATCTTTCCCTATGACCCATTTCACTGCCAACCAATCTGAGATTGACTCCCTCACCGGATTCCCAACAGTGGTCACGATTGTGAACAGCAACATCTCCTCTATTGGCATGCTCTTCTGCGAAAGCTCTTTGACGATTTCAAATTCTAAAATAGATTACATTGGTTCACTGCAAGCACAGTCCTCTGGGGTCATCGAAAATTCTGTAATCGATCGAGTATCTGGTCCCGGTATCCATGCGGATGGGCAGTTCAGGCTGGAGAATGTCACCATCAACGAACTCGAGAAAAACAGCTTCACTTTGGGCAATGCAGCCTCGGTGACCATGAAGAACGTAGACATATTATCAGGCACACCGGAGTCCATTCAGGTCTCTTCGGGGACTCTGACATTGGTGAACGTTACAATGAACGGCCGACCCTTACGACTTAATAGCGCAGTCATCATTGAAAGTGAATCTACGAGTAGTGCTGCGCTCCCGCCCACTACTGCTAAACCAAGCGCAGTGACGGAACCAACGCCTCTCCCTCCTACTAGAACCGAAGCTCCGCCGGTTACAACGACGACAGAAACCGACAAGGCGGTGTCGGAGGCTCTTGTGGGACCCGACAAGTCGGGAGACCTCGCGGGTGACATCCCAGTGCAGCCGTGGGTGAAATGGGCCACAGCAGGAGCCTCCATCTTCCTGGCGCTTGTCGTAATACTTATAACGCTCTCCTTGGTCATGGTGGTCAGGTAAATAGTCCAAAGTAGTAAGAATAGTTATATAAGCATATATATCTTTATAGGTAGTAGTAGTAGTACTTTTTTGGTTGCTAGCTGCGATCCAATTGAAGGAACTCTGCCCTGTGACTCCAAGCACCTGGGGTGATGTGAAGAACGTCGCCTGGACCTCGTTCGAAGACGCAATGGTAAGTTTTATAACCAGGGTTGTAAATTCGGATGGAGTGACTCCGACTCCTGGGTCTAGCCAGACTCAGACTCGGACTTCTTGAACCTTAACAATGTTCGACTCGTACCGACTCCAACTCTACTTCATAACAATAGAGACCTTTTTTTTACTGACTCAGAGTTAAATTTCAGAGCACAGTCGGCGTCCGACTCCGACTTCCGGACCCCAAAAAGTCCGCCTCTGACTCTGGAACGCAGCTTATAACCAATATTATGATGGTTGCTATTATTTTTATTAGTTATGCTCATTAAAGCTTCCACAGTCGCTGCAACGACCACGTTTCATACGAAAAAATGAAGGGACTTGTAGCACATCAAGGCTGCGGATGTGTACGGATGATCACCGCCCATTGGAAAAGTAGGTCATAAAGGAAGAGGAAGAATAGAATTATTAGTACTATTAAAACTTCACGCCTTAGCTCCCACGGATGGGTAATATAACCCAAATGAAGCATCTTTCAACACCGGGAAGCCCAAAACGCTGCTAAAGGAAATCTAGTAAAAACCATTCACAGCTGACTTAAACGCAAATACACAAATCAATGGTAGCATAAACAGGTAGGAAGTGGAGGGCTATAACTGACTTACAAAAATATCATAGGTAATAAATATATGAATGACCGTGAACGCTCTATATCAATAGAATATTTGTTTTGAATTTATGAGGTGTAGCGCACAAACGCGTTTAAGGTCAGGCTCGTCGAGCACATATTTAAATTTTTTTAGCTTGCAATACTAAAACTTGGATTTAATTTTTGGCTAAACAGATGGGTTGGACATAATGCGCAATTTACGACGCAACACTAACGTTTCGATTTTCTGGAGCATACGTGCAATATTTACTATTTTCACCAAAAAATTGCTTTTATTGCACCTAAAAATTGCTCTTATTGCACCTAAAAATTGCTTTTATTGCACATAAAAATTGCTCTTATGGCCCCTAAGCAATAGCAATGGATGAAATAGGAAACAAGGAAAACAAATACAACAAAAAATTGAAGGGAGCAAAAAAGGTCGAATAGCTAACGGGAATAGCATGTCAGCGGATCAACGGACACTTATAGCAGTTCCAAATACCAATTGTTAGTATACATTCCGCTTATGCTAATTGACAATTCTTCCCGATGATGAGAATGACTGTTGCGAATATCTCGCTTTACCTGTACCCATGATGCAGCTATCCCCCGAACGAAAAAGGTTACAAAAACTTAATAGTCAGATTTTGAGATTTTGCAACTCAATTATATTTTTACTCTCAGAAAAATATTGAACAATAATTTATAAGGGAATCAGTTGTCATAGCGTATGAAGTCTCGCGACACGTGGCATTTATTATCAATGATAATAAGTGTCACGTGTGACATTACTTCATACTACAATGAAAGTTGATTTTATGTTATCTAAGAGCGAGTTCACACGTCCCTCATCGTAATGCGTTCAATCACGAAAATTATCATGAACTGCGTCAACTTTTTCTGTGTCTGTCCACATGTAGAAATATCCTTCATTGTAATGAATGATGCGGCACGTTCAGTTATGATATAGTTTCTGTACATTTTCGCTTATATTTCGCGTCGGTTTGAAATCACATTTGCATCCCATATTTCTATAGCTCGATTTTGATAGGAACAGCCTATTTCCAAAATATTTATAGCCTGACAAACTGATAGAAGAGAAATCAGGGCAGATCATTCAGTTGGTCTTTCAAATAAAAGATGGCGTCCGTGTTCTTACAAAATTTTCAGGTTTTCTTGTCTTAAACGGGAGTACTGTGATTCTGATCAATAATGTGACGATAAAAAAACATTTTTTTTCTGTCCACTTCTCAATGATCTGTGAACGCTTCAGAGGATAAATTTAATATTTATAGGTTCAGCTCACTGAACTTTATTGACGCAGTGCGTTCAAAAAAAGATATGCTTCATCCTTCAGTTTCCCACGTTTGCAGCAGCTGCTTCTATCAAATCAGCGCACCGCGTCCATCAGTTTAACTGAACGCGTTACGATGAGGGACGTGTGAACACGGCCTAATATATTGCATATATTGCTCTTATTGCAGTTATTGTACTTATAGCTTTTATTGCACTAACACAGTAAGCTGCAATCAATCCGGGCTCTAGTAATAACAATAATGATAATGACGTCAGTAGTAATAACATCAGGACGTTATAACAGGTGAATATTAGGGCGTTATAACAGGTGAATATTAGGGCGTTATAACAGGTGAATATTTCCTGTTGCAGAACGCATCGGCGAGGGGAAACATTTTCGTCTCGCTTCAGAAGGATGTTCAGGAACCCTGACGAAGACGAAGCCCACCTTTCTACGGAACTCGAGATTCACAGCGCCTCTGAACAGAGTTCCACGAATACCCATTACTCTAGGTTACCCTCGGTTTAATGCGTTACCAAGCCTTGTGTATGTAACTAGTGCCTATGTAATCCGATTGCTTAGGTTATATCGATTAAATCTACGTGAGTCAGTAAAATCTGTAAAAATTAATGTATTACCGTGCCTTGCGACGACAGTTTGTGCCTGTAGAATCTATGCAAGGTTACAATCAGCTAAATACGTGAAAACAAATGAATTACCGAGCATTGCGCATATTTATACCAGTGCTAATCCACTAGTGTACACACAGAGAAATCTCTCTAACGGAAGTTTATATTTACCTGTCAAATGGTAAATCTGTAATCAGACTCCTGTTTAGAATTGCCTTCCTTAGGTAAATTTTAACTAACCGTTGCCTTCCTTAAGGTAAATTTTAACTAACCGATGTAGATATTTTTCTTTGTTTAGGTTACTATCAATGCAGAAACACATGTATTACCTGGCATAGCGTTACTTGTCTAGTTGTAACCCAGAGCCAATCTAGCTACAGTCAGGTAACTGCTTTGGTTACTTACGTGTTAGGGAGAAAATTACCGTATATAGCCAGGTCCACACATTAGTCTTTTGTGTTACGTTAGTGCTTCAAACATCCGAATATATCGTCGTGGTCCAAGAAATACAATTTATGTACAGAAAAATATTTGTTCAAATGTTAGACGCCACGTGAGTTTACTTCGCAAATTGTATCAGTAGAGCCTAGGATGTCGTTTCACATTTGGCAGGAATTAACTCTCAGAGAACTACGCATTTTTACTTGGTATATAATAAAAAAAATGCAGCAGTGCATTCGAACACGTCGAAACATGAACTTCGTTCAGAAGAGTAACGTGTGAAACAGGCCTTTACGAAGCCATGCATGTAAATTGTAGCTTATGTCGATAAGACCCGTGTTTGGGGAGAACCACACTTTAAAGCCTATATAAGGTCCACGAGAGCCTAAAACGCGAAATGTTCCAGGTTGTTGGAACAAGTTTTTATAATCGTGACTACAGCTTAAAGGGCTGAACATTGCTTTAAAATAGTTTACTACAATACTTGCTCGAAATCAAAAGGGGTATTCCAGACTGTGTAACAGGCATTTGTCACAGTGGAGTAGCTGCTGTTGTGGCTCAATTATTTGGATAGTGTAATATTGGGGAAGAAGAAGTAGTGAACTGACCTCGACAAAGTGATCAGAAGACTTAAGGAGAACGTTTCTCTTTTTATCGACGCGCGTTGGCAACGGGCTAAATACACAGTAAATTGGATGTATTACAATGAAAAAAAAAAGAAGAAAAAGCATTGTGACGAGAAACACTAATTTGTTTCTACGCAATGTACTATTCGCAGATTAATACCGAAAAAATCAACTGTTCCTCTGTATACGAATATATCTTGTACAGAACTTCTACGTACTGTATATGCAGCCCATTATACCTGAGGTTACTATTGATATAAACAAGAAATTAATGTATTACCGCGACGTATACCCAACTGGTGCTTATTCAACCTATTACGATGAGTTGTTGAACCATTCTTTACGTACTCTAAGTAATCTTCTAATACCAACGAAATTAATTTATAACCGAGTGTCACAATCGTTTTGTTAATCACAGGGCGCGCATTAGTTTCGTACCAGTTAAAGAATAAATACGATTTATCTACGCAAAATTTAGTGATTATCAGTTGACTAAATATACTAACAAAGTACTTAAATACAACCTGCTGCAACGAAGCGAAAGCAAAGCTGTAGTGGCAACAGTATGGAGTGCGTCCGAACTTCGAGGGTAATGTGTGTTCGGTGCAGAGAATTCAGTGCATGTCAAAATATTGTCGCGCGATGTTGTGCTATTGCAGCTGTGACTTTCCTCGTGGATTCCGTTTCCTCTTATCACTTGAAAATTTATCGGTCGGTTGAAATTTTACAGTTTTTCTCATTTTTTTATAATTATACTCAATGCGTGTTATTCATGTGTGCCACCTTGTACAGATATTACGTACTCCACCAGTTCATCCTCAATCGCCACCAACACGATCGAAAGCCGATCCCAGCAGTGAATTCCAATCCCCCACAGACAAGGGTACGAAGCAGCGACCGAACTGATTCTTCGGCACCTAACATTCTCTAACGTGAAAGAGTGCGCGCCGACCGCAGCACGTGTAATTTTCCTAGACTTTGAACAGGGACAGAAGAATATAACCAATGTCTCTCAGTATTGTACACCTTACAAAACATACAGAGTTCGGCCACTCCTCTCCTGTGGGACAGGTTCACCAGATTATTATCCGCGCCCAGCCTGCTGGCCGAACTAACAAGTAGGTCCAACAGACGTGACTGTCAGCAGCTGAAGCCCAGACCGGTGAGCAATACTCCAACACAAGCAGCAAAAAAGCATAAAAGCATCTGCGGCAACCTCACTGTCACCAAACATAGAATTCACTTTACGCAGAAGCCCAATCTTACTGGAAGCACGGGACACCAGTCACCTAATATGCGGCTCAAAGGTAAGCTTCTCATCAAAGACAATACCAAGAATCTCCAAGGAGCTAGACTCCTGAAGCAAAGCGTCATCTATCTCCATATGTGGATGCTACGGTAGAAGTGTCCGAGACCGACTGATAATTATAATCATCGACTTGATCTTACTGGCATTCAGTTTCATACTCCAGGCCGAGCAACATGCACTAATGCGTGAAAAATCCCTATTCAGAGACTGGGCGACAGCATTACGCATGCGGGGAGCAGGTATCACTGCTATCAAAGTGGAATCGTTGGCATAGTTGATCATCGTGTTTTCCAGTGAAGAGAACACGTCACCAGCATACAGAACGAACAATAGCTGGCCCAGTACGCTACCCTAAGGGACGCCAGACTCCACCGCGACTAGGTACTCAAAACGCCGTCATCAGACACACCTTGCGTTCGCTCAGAAACAAAATCGCGAATGATTGACAGAACCCTACAACCCACACCAAACGACTCAAACTTGTATAATAGATCCCTGTAGTTGACCCTGTAAAACGCCGAGCTGAAGCCTAACTGTACAAGGCGTGCCTCAGACCGATAATCCAGCCCAGACTGTAAATGGTGTGGCACCGATAACGAGGCATCACCACAACTCAAACCAGTTCTATACCCAAATTGACCAGCAGTACCTCAGTAAAACGATCAAGCGTACAAGCGACCAATTTCTCGAACGCTTCCGATAAATTGGGGGTCACGTAATGGGCCGAAGGTTAGCGACATGGGGCGACACTGGACCCTTGAGAATGGGAGTAATATTCCCAGGACGCCAACAACGGGAAAAATTTCGTAACCGTATCAGGCGCCGGAATATCACTGTTAGCTTAGGGACAAGAACGCCAGCAAGCTGCTTATAAAACAGAGGAAACATGCCCACCGGGTCCACACCTCTGTATGGATTAATTCAAGGCCCTCAAGCAGCACCTTGATTGTACCAGATTTGAACGCCAAAGAGGTTAAGCGAGGTTCAGTGTGACATCCATGAGGCAGGGTGACATCCATGAGGCAATAACACATCTCTGCTCTGCTTCCCGTCAAAGTGAGTCGACAAGAGCTCCGCCCTAGCCAAGGGATCAGCAATGATACCTCCACCGGGACCAACAAGGAGCGACAACGAAGGTCCAGCACCGAAAACTGAACGCTTTAGCTCACTCCACCAACGATGTTGAAGATGAATAATCAGCAAAGACTCCCTGGAACGCTGCCTCTGACGATGCTGTGCCCTTTCATACACACACTTAGCTTCGGCCCTATGATCAACATAGGTCAGCCACAACGTGCGGTCACTGGTCGGGATCTTCAGTCCTGAGGACTGTGGGGAGTCATTTCATCACTTTGGATAGAGTTCAGAGCGGTAATTGGAAATCCGCTACACTTGAGACGACGGAATTTTCAACGGCACTTCGAGTTTGTGATTAATGCTTGAAATTCAACTTAACTGAGCGATATCACCTCACCTGCATGAAATTTAGGACTAGTCAAGCCTAGTGGACATAGATTAACTAAGTTCTGCCGTGCCAATCGATGGCTCTCTTAAAATGCCATGTTGTAATAATGTTAAGGTAATGAATGTTGCTCATCAGAAATTTTATGTTTTTCTACGAAAAATTTTTCATTATATTGAATAGATAAAACCTCCGGTATCACAACTAAGGCGATCTCACAGAGGAAGACGGATGGGACATATTAGTATGCCGATTGAAACTTGGAACCCATGCACGGTGTTCCCACACAGGATCAACGCGCATGGGAACGAGGCGGGAAAGAAACCCAGATGAAAGTAACATCAGTACGAGTATGAAATCGGAAAGAAGCAATGTAGGTATGAAATACAGACGTCCCGAAGGCTTAGCTAATGGTTGAGGCACCTAGAGGGTCCCCCTGGGGTCACTGCTCCCCATAACATAGGATGGGCGAACCTAAACTAACTTAGTTTCAAGTAAAAGTAATAGTTACGTGACGCCATAAGTTATTTGCGCTTGGAATCAATGGAATTTGCGCTTGGAATCAATACCAATCCAAATATAAATTTGGGCTTACTTTTATAACTCACACTAACAGCTCATGAGGAACACCCTGGTATGTGAACGGAACTCCGTGGCCTATCAAACTGGCTATAGTGTTCGGCGCGATAAGGGCGCGTAAAATATTCAAATCGTAAGTCGCCGATTTATTATTACTACAATTCAGCAATAATTTCCAATTTTCCCCACCCATCATCCCATGGTACAGAGGCACTTCTCGTACAGGGAAACGCCGGCTGCAGGTAATTGCCACAATAGCCGACGTCACATTGAGTGACCGGTCTGAGGCGTGTTGCAATCAGGCCTTCGGTGTCGGATGTGCTACACCGACCTCTAACGTGACACAGGTTGGGTACCATCGGGTGACACCGACCACAACCCTCCTAAATTTTAGGGTTATGATCTGGGTAACACTGCGTTTGTCTACAAACATTGACTATGATACTCGATAATTAGTATTACAAATGTATGACCGCCATATATTGCTTGAATTCTGGCATGTGAAGCACTTTTGTGTAAGTTCCCAACTTTTTATCCTAAAATACAGCCAAAATAAGGCTCCGCCAGAAATGGATATGTTTAAGCTTGCCGAAAATTCCGCAACACTTTGTTGGGGCGCTCAGATCGCACGTCGCATTCACTGCACCACGTGTTACACTGTGAGGGTACCACCAGCGTCTGATTGCAACACGCCCCTGCAGCAGAATGGTGCAGTAAAATTTAACTGATTTTCTGTGTATATACTAAAGTACAACTTCACAGGTGCCCGTACTCTTAGCTAATAAAAAAGAATAACGAATGTCGAGGAAACAGGTATACTGTAGTACTTAACTGTTTTCTAGACGATTAGAATATTGAATAGTTTAAGCCTCCGTCTCCACAACTACGATGATCTAATAGAGGAAGAAATGATGGACATATAGCATACTAATAGAAACGGGGAGCCCATCTACGAATGTGTTCCCACATAGGATCAATGCGCATGGGAACAGCAAGTCGGGAAAGAAGAGGATAAACAGAAGACTGCCTTCTGGAAAAGGAAGACTCTTCTCGCAGTGCAGTCTGTATTTTTAAGTACATCGGAGGAGTTCCACTGTAAGCAGTTTGGGATCAGCTATATTGAAAGTCGCTTTAGTATGTGGTAATGAAGTCAACACTCGATGGAAAAGGCGAATAATTATGAGATCTACAGTATTACGGAATACTTTCCAATCATCCAGTTACAAAATGAAATAACAGGAGCGAAAAGATTATGATTGCTATCACTAGTTGAGATACATCAATATGCATGTGTAAAACGAAAAATGAATTCATGGGACACATGGCCAGTGCTGCTAATGGTGTAAGTTAATTTCCTTGACTTTTCTATATAAAGTCATATTTAGAATTTAAGGTACGCCTTTATATAAGGTTACGAGATATATTATTGCTTCTCGGACTGCTGCTAGTTGTTAAGGGGGCATAATCATAAATTGTGCACACTTCACTAAATTTTTTAATAAATTCGGAGTTTTAATGTGTTTCTAACCTTTGTGATATAAATAGGTACATCCCGGAGATTAACAGCGTTGTTAGCTGATGCAGTAAGGTACGAGGGTCGTTCCTTAAGTAATGCCTGCTTTTATTTTATTCCGCCAGAAAAGATCCGAGGCGATTGAAAATAGCACTGTTATGATGACTGAACACATGCACACATGACCTGAAAGTTTCTCTGTTGCAGATATTGACGGAGTGACGCTCTAAGAAAGCAATCATTGTGATGGACGTGCTTCAGAGGCAGAGATGCGTCATTGAATACATTCAAGCGCAAAAAAACGGATCTAAACATTCACCGGCGCCTGGCCAACGTTTACGAAGCATATGCAGTTGATGTCGGCACAGTTAGGAAATCGGTTCGTTGATTTCATAGTAGTGACAGAGATGTCACTGAGAAAGTACGGTGCCCATGCACAGCCACCACCCGGGAAAACAAAGTGCGATTCGATCAACTCATCTGTACCGAGCGGGAGATAACGGTGAATGAAATGCGAGCAGAATTGGATGTTGGTCTCAGTGCACTGGAAAACGATGCTATCATTCCTAGGATACAATAAAGGGATGTCTGTAAGGACTTATTGCATCGGTACCAAGCCGATGGATTCTTGGGGCGCATCACCATTGGAGACGAGACGTGGGGTCACCACCCTGAGTCCAAAGTGCAGTCGATGGAATGGCACCCCTCACACTCCCCAGAAAAGCAGAGGCTAAAGACGCAGACATTTGCAGGCAATGTGCTGCATTTTACGACTGAAACCTCAAGGCTCTCGTTCATCGCTGGTAAAAGTGCGTTAATGGTGGCGACTACAAAGAAAAATGAATTCTGGAGCACAAAAGGTCGCTCGTTGTAATGGTGCCAAGCCAGTCTTCGTATTTAGCTCTTCAACTTTTTGAGTTAAAAAATAGGAGGCAATATTTTTTAAACGACCCTAGTACAACAACTAACCACGTGTAAATTTAGATTGAAAAATCTATGGCTTTGCCCAGTGCAGTGTCTGATTTCTTTACCGTGTGCAATTTTTTTTATGTCCGTTGAAGGGTTACCACGATACGAAATTTCAGTTTTTTTCAGTAGCTGGCCACATTACAAAAAAATAATTGCATTTATAAGTTAGTAAGCTTTTATGAAGCAAGTAACAGTATCACTCAAATGTCAAATTCAGACTCGGGGCTTTTAACAAAAACACACGTGGCTTGAGCCCAACTCTACTCCTACAGTAGCCCCCTTCTATTGATTTCCACGAAAAGGCCTTTATGGCAAAGTACCGCAGCCTGCTTTACCCATAACTGTAGGACGTGACATGTACTGCTCGCATCAGTGTAATCCCTGCGGGAGAGTTAAGATTAAATCGAGCATTAAAAGGGTAAGATGCGGTCAAGCCAAGGCCTCCCTAAATACAGGTCTGGCTCGGAACGTCACCAAGTTAGTTCGAGCTGTACGGTGCTGTCCCTGGTCAATTGATTAAACGCAGCCTAATGTTTTTAGTACCTACTTGCGTATGATGGGCGTATCTGGATAGAAAACCCAACTTTAGTAATTTGTAACCTTCAAGTATGTAGTTGAAATGAAGTTTTCTATTCAGATATGCCCGAAATATGCGGAGAAGGTACCGTTACCCAATATTAAGTAAAATATCAGGCTGCGTCTAATAATTAGTCCAGGGATTGCACGTGATAGGACAATTTTCAAAACACAGACCCAGGCCTGCCCTTTACGAGGCCATGGTCAAACCAAGCCCAATTGACACATTCAGCTGATGGGAAATTACGACCTGGCATATTCTTGTCACCGCGATGGACCGACCGATCGAGTCACAGGTATTGACATATGTCGACGAATCACAAAAGTGAGACTTATGAAGACTAAATCCTGTCCGTAAAATGGCGTTTTTACTTATCTCAAACGTAACTGGGTTGCTTTTAACCCCTACAACACGATCCAGCGGCGTAACAAAGTAAAGAAACATTCCTTCTCAGATTCCCAGCACATCAAGCTGACTGGGCATTATACGCATGTTCGATTGCGCTCTAAAATTTAGCACAAGGCATTACTTACATTCTGAAACTTCGGTCAGTTGCTGCAGCTTCGTCCCAATGAACCGAGTTTCAGCTATTCACTCTCAACCGGTTGCTCTTGAGACTTCAAGAAACTCAGCCTTGCTCAGTAGAATGAAGTTTGGATCGGGTTCAAAGTAATCGCCTTGCATCTAACAAGTTTCTATGAGACAAATTCAAAGCTTTTGTCATAAGTTTCGGACAATTTAAGTCTCGCAGGCATCATTTCGGCGCCCTTAGCGTAAAGTTGTCATCGCTTGGGTCGTCAATATAGAGTAAAGCAAAGTCCACAAGGATCGACTTGCTTGCCCATTTAGACAGGAGCGTTGGCTTTAACTTTTAATTTGATTTGTGTTGCAGGCGATAGGAGCAATTCTACTTGGGGCATGTTCGATTCAGCGCCAAGATTGGGCCTTCGAGGGCTGTCTTTTTCGAGACTACTCGCAGGTGTCGACGCGCCGAAGCGAACGTAAGGTTTTGACTTTCAAGCGGTTACCCATAAGACTTCCAGAAACTCAATCTTGCTCCATAATATGAAACTTTTAGCAGGTTTAGGGTAACCGCGTTGCTTCCGACACTTGCACCGCGATTCAAAGTGGCAAAGACGGAGCAATTGCCAAGTCAAGTCTCGTACGCTTAGTTTTGGCCCCCAGCTTGAGAAAGCTGGAAACTCAGTAACATGAACCACGACCGAAAATTTTCTTAAAGCGCAACTTTTGAAACCCGGATTCTATGGGCCGCAGCAGCGAGCCTAAGTGACTATTATTGGGCTGAATTTCACAGGCTAATGAGCGACGCTTTAACCCAGTAAAAGCCATCGTGGGAACAACAGTACAAAAATTTTAAATTAACCATGAACGGTCACGTACTTACCAGATAAAAGGATAACTCTCCTTTGCTGGGCCTGCAGGCAATGGCGCCTAAAACATCGACAGTAAGCCTGCATACAGATCCGTCAGCGACAATGAACATTAAGGTGTCCTATCCGTTTCGAGCGACTAGGAAATGTGTAAAAGTTCCGCAAGAGATACATAAAAGTTTCGTGAATTTTTAACCTTTCTACAGTCAGTTGTAACCAACCAGCCATCAAGACGGTAAGCCCATAGATATCTTTATAATTGTAAGTTTATAATGTTGAAAGAGGTGAATTTGACCCTACCGAACAAAAGATTTCTCTTCCTGTAGTACGGTGCCACCATAGGGGTGTATCAGTCGTAAAAAGACCTTGTGAAATCCGTATGATTTTGATAACTTTTCAATTTGTACAGTAGAAGTGTTCTCCTAGTTTAAGCCTCCCTATCTACAGAGTATACTGATATTCGAATAGAGGAAGAAAGGACGTAAAGAATGTCAAGAGAAACGTGGAACCAATACACGAGTTAACGCGCATGAGAACAGCAAGTCGGGAAAAAAGAGAAAGAACTGAAGAGAGCAACATTAGGGTGTCTACAAATATTAGATTATCAAATTTTACTACCCTCTACAATTAAATTTTACTACCTTTTTAACTACCCACATTTCATTTTCTTGCATTAACACGTGCTTTTAAAATGGATCAGTAAAAGAACATTGTTCTTGTGGTTTCCTCAATTTCAAAAGCCACGAGCATTGCTATGGAACTTTCTCAAATCACCTCATGGAACAAATTAAAATAACATCCACTTTGCTTATGCTTGCTTCCTGTCCCCTCAGGTATTCCACTCGTTTTTGAGCAGCCAGTCTAACCATGCAACATTTGTCCGTCAATTTTAATGCGCAACAAGGATCTTCCTGAACGAATGGCTTGATGAATTAATCTCTCAGCCACCAGGTATTTCTCAAATAGTCTTCTAAAGTAAGTACTTGTTAACAGAGGAGCCTCTTTCCACTGTGGCAGAGCCATGTGACCGCATCTAGAGAGTTTTTACCACACTATATAGCTCAGAGTATTTTGCTTGACTACCGACCTGCTCCTTGCAGAAGCTATCAAGTCTGTGGCTGTCCTGATCAACACCAGAGTCTGGACTGTCAAGATCGACGTTCTGAGAAAACTCCTTAGCCTAATGGTGAAACACCGGCGTCTGGATCATTTCGCTCCATAAGCTCGCAACATCTGCTTGAACCGCTGTAAGCCTGCCAGTATCCATCAGTGTACTACATGTCTCAGAACAGAACAGCAGTCCGCTCTTAATTCAATGAGAACTTTCTCGGGTTACTTTGGTCCCGAGGTCGCATGCAGTGCCCCTTAGCTCTGAAACCAACATCTATTTCATGCAGTGACTTTAGGTTACTTTTCTTGTCAAGGTCCACATTCAAAAGGTCTTCCCCTGACTTTGCTTCCTCCAAAACGCAGGTTGCACAAACGCTTTAGTACATGCCTCATAATGACTTGTAACCTCTCGTATAATAAAGGAGCAGTGGGGTGTCGGTTTGAAACTATTTAAGAATGGTTCAAGCTCTAGGGCTAGTGGCTACCAAGGCGAAGCACTGAAGTCTGGCTTCAAGTTAGGGCGTATTATCCGGAGCTTGTTGTACAGTCTTCAAACTACTTGATGCTGTTGTTGTGACTTTCTGCGCAGTTAATGCATCAATGTATTTCTTTATATGTTGGGAAACACAGAAATCATCCTGATAGCCACAGCAAGATTTTCTAACCCCCTGATACCTAAAAACTTCAGAGGAAAATCACTGGTTTTTATAACCAGAATGAATTCGGCGCGTTTTGCTGGTGAATCCTTGAACAGGTGGAAAGCTGCCCATAAAATTCCTTGGACATTATGCAGCTTTGCAGATGTTGTGGATGGTGCTCCTCTCAAGCTCCATTGAAAGTGATAGGCAGAAAATAGGCCGGGTTGCAGAAGATGACAAACGTATCTTAAGCAGGGACAGATGAAATTCCAACAATGAAGACATCGCAGGCT
>LQNS02278169.1:9126463-9148869 GCA_001587735.2 Parhyale hawaiensis | reverse complement strand
TAGGCAAACGTATAGGTTATTGCGTGAATTCTTCACGGACGGGTCCACTAGTCTCAAAATAAAATTTCCCATAACCTATAGGAATTCGATAATTTTTTTACTACCTCGCATCAAATTTTACTACTATTTAACAACCTTCTAAATTTTACTGCTTATTACTACTTTGTATTGTAGACACCCTGAATTTATCAGTAAAACTAAGAAGATGGCAGGACGCAAAGTGGGCACGGAAGACAGGCGTCCCGAAGGCCAAGCTAAAGTCTAAAGTAACCTAGAGAATTCTCCCTCCCCAGGGGCGCTGCTCCCATAACATTAAATGGGCGAAGATAACCACCCTATGCCTCCTCAGGAGCTTCAATTCCCAGGGTGTATAGTGAACCTTGAAAAGCTTGCATTAGGGGCACAACACCCCGACGTGTACATATACACACATACTTGTAAGTATTAATAGATAGATCTGCACCCGGAGAGCACAAATGATTAAAATACTTCTAAAATATAAAATGCGAGTATATATACACCCCAGGGTGTTGTGCCCCCAATTCAAGCTTTCAAGGTTCGCTATATAATCAGATTCCTTACATCATTCAGCCTAAAACTAGCTAAAAAGCGTCAAGTCTGATGAATGCAATAAAAATTATATAGAGAAAATTCAGCCACCTGAACGTCGTTCTACCTATCCTATTATAATAAAACACTTCGCGTATTTATTTCGTGTCCGCTCTTAAGGAAGTAGAAAGGCGAAAAATGGGCCAGGCTGCAGATTTGGTAATTAAGTTTTCTTAAAGATCGATAACATGTTGCAGAAGATTGCGAAAGTGGGATCCTCATTCCTCTAACTGAATGCACTTCTGGCATGAAACACTTCTTGAAATTGAAACCAAATATGTAAATGCAGCTTCTGGAGTCAGATTTTATAAATTCGGCAATGGTCAACGAAGCACTCTGGAGGTGATTATTTTTCACAGGAAGTGACAATTACTTCTTCTAGCTTACTGTCTTTATTTAACGGAGCAGTTTTCTCTTCATCGGCCAAAATGTCAGCACTTCAAATGAAGCAGATATTTGAGATAGAAAGGCTGCATCAACGGTATCATTACGACGGAGCGCTCGCATGGAATATAAGCTTACTGGAAATGCAGTCAAGTTTATTGAAGTGTTTTACTCATGATTTTACATCTGCCTGTAAATATAAAAGACCTGTGTATGAGAGCACGACAAAAGATCAATGAAAAAGAAAGTCAGAGAAGAGAAAATTCCGCACCGGCCTTAAGGTATTAGGCAAACAGGTCCACTTAGTATGTAATAAACGAGTATCCTAAGAATTAGACGCTTTTAGAAGTCAGCAATCGGGGTCTGCAACTGGCTAGACTCAGGATTTGAAGTGAGAGGAGGATCAACCGACTAGGTAGATAACCTTGATCTATATACTCGCGTTCGATTGGCCAGCGAAATTAGGCCGTTGAGGCTTCGCTTGTTCGAATCTTTCGGCAAGTGCCCTGGCTTTAACTTTATTCCTATTTTAGGTTTTGACTCTAAATCCATTACTTGTTGACTGCTACGAACTTGAGCCTTATTCCGTAAAATGGAGATTTCAGTCAGCTGAGCATAATCGGGCCGCTTCTAGCACCTGCAGCAAAATTCAATGGGACGAGGTCAACCTAAGTTCCTATTTGCAGTTGCAGACAAGTCAGGACAAGCGGGTTTGGCTTAAATAAACTGTAAAACCCAGTCAAAAGCGCTCTATCATAAATTTAAAACCTACTGGGGTCTTAGCTTTACGGTTGTTGTATAATACAGCGGACACTTAGCTGGACAAGTGAACCTGTACGATCACTTCCACAATGCTGGTCCTACGATCCTAGAAAAGCCCTTTTCAGCCGTTAGGTAAGGTGCTAAAGGAGACCGGTTAAATGCAAGCTTCCTACTGGAGACGCTAACGTGGCAGCAAAACAACTTTATACTACAGGCCTAATATAAAGTTTTCAGAGATACTAGGATTTCAAGGTAAGCAGGAAACAAACTGTATAGGTAAACTGTATTTAACTCAAAAGGTACAATTTGCATCAACTTGTACATGAATAATAGCACGGCGTAAATACTGCATCACAACGCAACGATACATCAACTTATCTTAAGAATAGGTTCCATTAGACCCGTGCGATCGGGATAAGCTGAAGCACTTCGCTTTTATTTAATTCGACAGAGCTCAAACACCAATTTTCTTAGCAACTGTTCTATAGGTCACTTTCTCAAATGGGCACAGTGAGCAACAATGTACAACAGGTCCGTAACTGCAACCAATAGTAGTAGTAGCAGTATTCTCCAAGGCTTACCACTGCACCCACAAAGTGTGATTCAAGCCGTGAGGCTCTGTGAGGCTGCCGTGGGGCGTAACACCACGGACGACCAAGTGTACAATATGACACATTGTCTCGAGTCGGCCACGCGCGCTACTGCGGGCAAGGAAGGAAGGAGCAAAACATCTTGAAGAAAGGAATAGGAGATGAAAAAGAGACACTCGTGTGAACAGCTCCTTCCGTGGCCGTCCGTATAGGGATAGGTAACAGCCCCGCGGAACAGGTCGGCCACCTAACCTACATCGGCGGCTCACCTCGCGGAGCAGCAAGGGCAGTGTCGAGAACCTACTCAAGGTTACAAACTAACCTTTTCAGCAGGAGCTGAGGTCAGATGCAACATCCTCTGCGAAGATGTCTCACAGGATCCAAATAGGGGGCATGGGGCCCCCAAGATATTCTGACAGGGATACCGTATGGTGCGCCAGAATATCCCCCCCCCCCCCGAGGGGAAATTTCAACCATAGCGTTGGTTTTAGCACTTGAGAAAACTTAACCCAGGAACACCACGCTTGTTTCAAGTCGACCTTAAGGGTAACCTTTGCGATTAATGCCTAAAACTTGATCCAAATTGACGAACCCAACACACAAACTTGAGGTTACGCGCAAATTAAGCAAATGAGATCATCTCGACCGCTGTGCGCGAATCGACCATGTCGAGCAAGCTCCGAGCTGTTGACCCTTAATCTTCATTCATTTCAACATTCACCATTGCAATTAATATTTGTTTTTGAGTGATCGCGAATTTAGGACACCTATTCCTTTCGTAATTCGGTGACGAGTAACCAATGAAGTCTATTATACTGAACTGCAATAGCCGAGAATGAGCAGAGGCTGGTCTTACATTCAGCAGGTAGGCTACATTAAAAATACAACGCGAATAGAAACGAAAGATTAAGCCTCCCGTGGCCAACCAACCCCACGGTTCATAGAAATTCAGCCAGAACCAATTTTCTGTCTGAATGACTTGGATGAAAGTTATCCTCCGCAAGGGACACACAATTACTGAACAGCTTGTAGTGATATTCTTGCATTCCAGCCTCCAAGCGAGAAGATGCGCTGTGCCACCACATATATGCAAAAGGTTCGTAACGTTCATTTTTAAGGCTCTCTATCTACAGCAACGAGATTTTAAAACAGGAAGGGACATACGAGAACACATCGATAGGCAGAGTGACGGCGAGTTAAGCTAAGCCTAACAGGCTCGACTTGTCGGGATATTTTGATGCGTGCGTTGGTTTCAACCACGATGGATCATGTAGATATTAGAAGCAACCCACTTACGCCTGAGACGGCGGAAAACTTTTTACAAAATAGGACAGTTATCGAAAGTTCCAGTAGCAACCGACTAAGAGTTTATATCAGAAACTCGACTTGAAGGGACGAAACCAGCGCGTATGTTTGGCGTTTGGCTTCGTCCTACCAATCAACAACGTCTATATAGTTCGTCGTCAGAAACATGTAATTCATGCGCAGGACCGTTACTATGCTCGATCACCGCGCATGAGTGAATGCTACGGGTTATGAAGGGAAAGAAAAGAACATGAATCACTGGTAGGTAGGAGTATGGAAATGGATGGACGCAAAGTGGACACGAACGTATACGTCCCAAAGGCCTAACTGAGAAAAGGTAACCTATGCGTGCTCCTGGGGCGCCACTCCTAGAACATACGACAGGCGAACCTAACTAAAAGATAGCCCTGACCCATATCCTGCGTCCTCAGAAGGGATTTATTTAGCAATAAAAAGCAACTAGCCACGGGTGCGACACTAAGACTGTTCTACACGCAAAACAAAGTAAGTCTCATATAGCTACTTGGCGAATTGAGGACTGATGAGATTTACCTACTGTAGTTCTATTCATTTGCCAGTAAATACTTCCCGAAGCAAACATAAAATTGGTTTACAATTTTCAAAGATTCCACTGCATTCAACACCCAAATTCTCTGCAGCAAGAAGGGGTAAAAATCGTAAAGGCGCGGATCCGTGTAGTCAAATTGGAGACAATATTTCAGTCCGACACATCGATGATTTTTTCACGAATGGTTGCTGGTAAAAAAAAAAAAGATGCGAGCAGGTTGGGTCGAGCGTACAATTTGAATTCACTGATCCATGTTTTAACAAAATTTTACAGCTGCACAAATTCGAAGAATCAAACTCGGAATTGCTCTCAAGCTTTTAGGAAGGCGGAGAACTGCTTTATGAACGCACACATCCTACAGTTTTTATGTCATCAAAATGCGCATTTCATTGCGACTCCTAAACGTTACTCCCAAAAAAGAAAAAAAATTAACATTACCAACATTTAAAAAATGTTCTACGAAGCACTGATGCATCAATAATTCCAATTGGAAAGAAAAACTCATACCATAGAAATTCAACAATATGACAATTACTTCTCAAGCAAAGGAAATGGGTAGAGAAAAAATACAGATTCTGAGTTTATAGGCATAGGGAATATACCACTAACAAATTTAAATGATTAGATATTCGATTCAACATAAGAAATTACCACTAATCAAGTACATTTTTTTTTCATTACACGATTAGTTTAACCTTTGTATCCGCCACACTGTGTTCTGTACAGTGTGGATGCTAAAAGGCCAGGAGGCTCGAGTAGGAATATCTCATCTCGACATCGGTACTCTTCGGCCGTATACATAATGCAAGTTGGCTCAGAGCGCTACTTGTGACGGGGAAATCAAGCGCAAAGCAACTCACGAGACGAAAAGAAAAGGAAACAGAAGAAAGAAGCACTCATGTGGCGGATCCCTTTCGTGGCCCACCACACAGGAGAACGTAGGAGCCCCACGGGAAGGATTGCTTACCAACACTCGGCGGCCAGGCTCTGGAGCAGAAAAAAAATTATGGAGAACCTACCTAAAATTACTAGCTAACCTCTTCAGCAGGAGCTGTGGCTACGCGCAACCTCTGGGGAAGACGCGCTCGGGACCTCTGGGTGGGTGATGCCCATGTAGTCTTACAATATATATTTTGACATGGATAGAGCCCGTCAGAATACCCCCCCCCCCCGAGCTAAATTTAATCAGTGGTTCAAGCCTCAGTTTCTGCTCGAAGACTATGTTACACAGGGAAGTACAAGGGACAAATAGTACGCAAATAGAATCGAGGAACCCATGCACGAATATGTTTCCACACATAATCAACGCGTACCGGAAAGAAGAAGATGAACAGAAGAAAATAACATCAGTAAGAGTGCAAAATCGGAAGGAAGCAGAGTTAGCACAAAAGTAGAGAAGCCCCGACTAATGAACATGGTACCATGTTCAGTATTTGAAGGCTTAACTAATGGCTAATGTCACTGCTCCCCATACACACATACATAGGATGGACGAACCTTGCTAATCTAACCCCATGGCCCATCCANACATCCCCTGCGGAGAAGGCACTCGGGACCCTTGGGTGCGTGATGCCCAAACATATTGTGGCAGGGAAAGGGCCCGCCACAATATGCCCCTGAGGGCCCAATTGGAAAGAAAATAAACACATACCATAGACACTCAACAATATGACAATTACTTCTACAACTAAGGAAATGGATAAAGAAAAAATACAGATTCTGGGTTTATAGGCATAGGGAATATACCACTAACAATTAGACATCCGATTCAACATAAGAAGTTACAACTAATCAAATAATTTTTTTCATTACACGATTAGTTTAACCTTTGTATCTGCCACACTGTGTTCTGTACAGTGGTGATGCTAAAAGGCTAGGAGGCTCGAGTAGGAACATCCCATCTCGACATCGGTACTCTTCGGCCGTATACATAATACAAGTTGGCTCAATGCGCTACTTGTGACGAGGAAATCAAGCGCAAAGCAACTCACGAGACGAAAAGAAAAGGAAACAGAAGACAGAAGCACTCGTGTGGCGGGCCCTTTTCGTGGCCCACCACACGGAAGAAGGTAGGAGCCCCACGGGAAGGATCGCTTACCAACACTCGGCGGCCAGGCTCGTGGAGCAGAAAAAATTATAGAGAACCTACCTGAAATTACTAGCTAACCTCCTCAGCAGCTGTGGCTACGCGCAACCTCTGGGGAAGACGCACTCGGGACCTCTTGGTGGGTGATGCCCATGTAGTCTTACAATATATATTTTGACAAGGATAGAGCCCGCCAGAATACCCCCCCCCCCAGCTAAATTTAATCAGTGATTCAAGCCTCCGTTTCTGCTCGAAGTATGTTACACAGGGAAGTACAAGGGACAAATAGTACGCCCATAGAATCGAGGAACCCATGCACGATGATGTTTCCACACATAATCAACGCGTACCGGAAAGAAGAAGATGAACAGAAGAAAATAACATCAGTAAGAGTGCAAAATCGGAAGGAAGCAGAGTTAGCACAAAAGTAGAGAAGCCCTGACTAATGAACATCGTACCATGTTCAGTATTTGAAGGCTTAACTAATGGCTAATGTCACTGCTCCCCATACACACATACATAGGATGGACGAACCTTGCTAATCTAACCCCATGGCCCATCCATGCCCTTGAGGGCAAAATCGATCCTGACACTAGGGTCTACGAAGCTAAATTGACCGATAAAAGAATGATATTTAATTGGTTATTAACCTCATAGACCATTACAACCACTTTCCTGCCATCAGCCTGCATGCTCGCTCAAGACAATAGTGGGCGAACCCTCAGAAGGATCCCAATTCATTCCACTGCCTCCTAATCGCACAACAACCATCAGCCTGCATGCTCGCTCAAGACAATAGTGGGCGAACCCTCAGAAGGATCCCAATTCATTCCACTGCCTCCTAATCGCACAACAAAAATGTGTACGGCTCGTATATACTCGCCATTTAGTTGGTATTGGTTCATCACGTAGGTTTAAGCGTACGGCACGGCATTCGGCATTGCCGCACATACCTACCTACCACGCACATGCGTTGGGGACGGTGATTAATTTCTGGATTTAAAAAGTTAGCTATGCGTGATCGGGTTCAAATCGTACCATACGTTAATTACGTTAACTTGAGTGGATGGGGAGGGAGTAGCTTTTCAGAGCATATTTCCCTGTAATATATACATAAAATAGATATCTCAAGATTATTCTAGAGAAAAGAAACTTCTCAAATATAACTGGTATAATAAGTCTGTGTTCCTCTTCTAGAAAATAGAAAAAACTGGCTACGCAAAGTTAACTCAGTAGGCGATATGACTTGAGTCTACAATCCATGGTAAATATTTCCCACAATAAAAACAATGAACGTAGACGTACAGACATTTCTCTGAAGCACCACTGCTAATAATTTTATTACAGAAGAAAACGATGTACATACATAAATTGCAAATATAAGTAAAAATGAAAACAGATACGGTAAGTCCAGTTTGTAGTCAAACTGCAAACAAGTGTTGAAAAATAAAGAGATACCAAA
Organism: Parhyale hawaiensis; assembly: GCA_001587735.2. Taxonomy (NCBI): domain Eukaryota; kingdom Metazoa; phylum Arthropoda; class Malacostraca; order Amphipoda; family Hyalidae; genus Parhyale; species Parhyale hawaiensis. The sequence goes on along the minus strand of LQNS02278169.1, from coordinate 9,141,103 downwards.
TATACTTCTTCCGCAAACAACGAGGACGTTCAACAAAAAATTGAAATAGATCGGACAATGAGAAAATTCCAGTTGGTAATGGCGCATACCACACGAGTGAAAAATAGATGGAGGGCATTTCAGCGCCTTAACAATAAACGATATAGGCCTAAAGCTCCAAATAAGAAGGGCAGTTTACTGATGCACTGTATATACAGTAGCTGCTTGTAATACAAGATATAAATTCAGCTTCGGAAACAAACGAGATGGCCAGTCTTAAGCCCAAGCCTTCTGGGTTCTTTTTGACGGATTAGGAGCTTAGACAAATCCGGTTTAAAGATATCAGAAACGTGCGAGTACCGCAGTACCAACGGTGCCTTACAGACACATTGACAACTCAACACATCTGATACTCGTACGTAAGCTACTTACTGCACAGAAAAGCTGTAACTGAAACTTAAGGCATAATATTCACGACTGGTTCGGTACATAGTAAGAAAGCAGGTATTCAGTTTAAAAAACTATTTGATAAATGCACCGATTAGGTATCCCATGCTAATGATATTAATTTTCAAGGCAGAACTGATGCAAGGGTTGAAAGCAACTTGAGAAAAAAAAACTCAAATCAGGCGACACAAAGGGGAAATGAGCACCGTCTATGAGCAACTTAGAAATATAAGCAAATCCAGTAGGTGACAGTGGAGTCCATTCGTAGCCACTAAGAATTATTGATGTGCCTTACCACATGACGTTCCACAACAGCCTTGTTCATCCTGGAAAAAGGACAAATTGGACATCGAAACGGTGCTACAGATTTTTTCTTCGGTCCTATGGGCGGTACTACAATCTGGGAAAGGGGAGAAAATTTCTGGTCTCCAGAGGCGCTCAGATCTTCAGCAACACGTTTCAGGCCGGTTGGGTTTGTCTGAGTACCCGAGCAACCTGCTTGATTTTCATCCAAGGATCGCTTCGTCTTTATAGTCGTCTTCCCGCTGTCTGTTGCACGCTTCATGCTGGGACAAGGGGTTTCCGATTTCGAGATATGTCTTTCGTCCACTTGCGTGTCAGAGAAACGGGTTTGGGGAAAATTTTTGTCTCCAGTAGCACAGACAAGTTTGTCATCCGTAGACGCTTGTGAAAAATTGGAGAGACGATTCTGGGCCGTGGGGTCAATGGAAGTACAACGTTTTTGGTCAGTCTTGGTTCCATTAGGATCACTTAATCCACTGCTAGAAGCGTAAAGTGAAGACTGCTGCGTTTTTCCAGCAGCGCAGTTTCCAACAGGGGTAGAAGAGGGCGGTATTTGGAACTTGCAAGTTCTCAGGTGCGAAGACACACTCTGCTGAATTTCGTTGGTGAAATCACAAAATATACATCGAAAAGTTCCGTCGCTGTTTCTACGTAGTTTTCTGCGAGGCTTTGGCCGTTTTATCTTCACAGGTTTACCATCTTTACTACTTCCGGTAGAGCTGACGGCAGTTCTGAGCTCTTCATGGTTTAAATCCGCAGATAATGTCCTAGTATCACTTGTATTTTTAGGGGCAAATTGTCCAGACTTTGCCTTTGTTTTCTGTACTGTTGCGTCTTCCTTATAAGCTGTCATGATTGTCCAGAGGGAATCAGACTTCTGTGTAGGTTTTCCACTGGTAGTAGAACGCGTTCTGTGCTGATCGTAGTGAGTGACGTCCTCTTGTTTGATGTTCGAGTTCACACGCCGCATGTGAACTTTGAGGGTGGTGTCCTGTTGTACCGAGTTTACATCGTCTGCATCGCCTTGCACAACATGCTCAACCGCAGGTCTACAGTTTGTCGGACCCACTTTTTCAGTCTTTGTGTTTACATGACCCAAGTTACCATCAAGTGAAATATTCGCCGACCTTGTTTCGCTCTCAGTCTGGCACAATATGTAGTGTGTTGCGTCTACGGGTATTTTAGAAGTCTGAGCTGCATCTCGAAGTGAACATGAAGCAGCTCTAGCTTGAGAGCAGATCGAATTGACACCTCTCTCTTGTGTAGGGTTCTTCAGCTGCGGTGCAGCGTTCTCACTTGACGTCACGCTTACAAGGTTCTTTTCCCCCCAGGCGTCCTTACTTTTCGAGGTCGACGATCTAGTCTTCATTACTCCCTCCATAGGTAGGTTTGTATTCGTCCTCTCCATAGGTAAGTCTGCAGCATTCATAAGCTTGGAGTTCGGCAAGACCTGATTTTGATCGCGTCCAAAATTATTTTTAGGATCCAACTTACTCTTTTTTCTATAACTTTTGCGCATAGGCGCATAAGGAATTTCATTAGCTCCAGCTAACCGAGACGCCACATTATCGGAATGGGCTACATGCTCGGAGCTCTCACTGCTTACCGTATCAACAGCTTCGGAAACGAAACCTACCAGTGAAGATTGCGTGTCCAGCAAATTTACCGTAGCCAAGGCGTTGGTGATGGAGTTCATAGTAGTGACGTCTACAGGAGCTGTATCATCGATTTCTTTATTGTATGTACAACAATGCTGCTTCAGAATCGCTTTACTAATCGCCTTGAATGGACAGAATTCACAGCAGAAGAGACCTTTGGATACACGACCAACGGATGTTTTCTTGGACTTGCGTTTCTTTCTGCGCTTGTTGCCGGGAACTGTACGCACAATAATAGGTTCAAAAGATTTATGACTTGTGGATGCAATATTCTCACCAGATCCTAGTCGCTTAGTGGCAGAAAACTTACCTGGCAGAGAATGAGAATTGTTTAAGCCAACCTTTTCATATGATGGCTCCGGAGCACGAGCACAGTTTTTAGACGAATCTTTACCAACCAAGACTGTACCAGCATCTGCATCAAAATTTTCAAATCTAAGACCTGACGGAAAAGAGCTAGTTTTTGCTTCCCTTTGATTATTTTTTCCAGTTTTTGCGGTAGTTTCAGTTTCGTTGGATTTTTCGTGATGACGCGAACTTTGAAAAAATTGCGCACTTGAAGATACTTCCTCAGCCTGGGGTTGTTCGCCGTTTGTTTCTTTTACATCATCACTGGACTTTACGGCGGATCTCTCATCAATGATTAGAGCGGATGGACTATCCAATCCATCAGATCCTTCAAGGGTATCATGGACTTTCTTCACAGTGCTTTCGACTAATTCTTGACTAGTAGTAGAAATGGCTCCGAAAGCGGATTGATTTTCAACTTGGCCATCTGTTGCACTGATTTTCGAAGCCGATACATGTGCGGAATCCAAAGTACTAGCGTAATTTTCTTCACGTCTTCCACTAGCGGCCGTTATGGATAGGGGTCCTGAGCATCGCAGACTAGACAGTTTATCTTCACGTTCATTGCTGCACAGCCTTGATCCAGAGCACGGAGAAACTGGATTTATTAATTCTTCACGTCCACGATCAACTTGATTCAGTCTAGAAGAATGATAGCTTTCCAGATTTCCATTTTCCATGACATTGGTTTGTGCATAATTGTGCACAACTGAATTTTGCGGTTTTATTACAGTACCACTATCTGGTTCATAGTTGTGGATATCTGGGATGGTATGAACGAAGGGGCGGTCATACACAAGACTTGATTCCGAGCGCTGGAGTGAAGATGTCTTATAACTGGTTGTCTCATTTACAACGCAAGATTCGGCATTCTGAATGGAAGATGACGGCACGTCTGGGTACCTCGTTAAGTTTGCGTTACCATAGAGGGAAGCAGAGCCCTCGCTTTGATAAGGACCATTCTCTTGTTTGGACGCAGACGATATTTCGCCATTAAAAATTTCAGTAGCAACGGTCTGCCCTCCAAAATGATAAGCAGACTGTGATTCATTGACAAGTTTCTCTTGAGCTAGATTTTGATTAGAGAGCTTGGAAGTAGCTGATACCTCAACCGGAACATTCATTATCCTGGGAGCAGAACGGAAGTTAGATGCATCATTCTTCATGTGGTTATTCGTTGTACGGGGATTATGCATTGGGTCAGTCCAGGCAGTCTCATCTCTTGGTTGGGTATTAACCGTATGGAAACCTTGGTAAATGTATGATGAGGTTGTCTCAGCTCCAGGTTGGCTACTCATAACGTTGGGTTCAAAGTAGTGAACGGCGCTGGATGCCTGGTCGGTAGGCTGAAAATACTGAATAGATGTCGATTGTTCAGCGCCAAGTGGTGGACAAGAATTTTGGAGAACAGAAATATTCTCGAGAGGCAGTTCACTCGAAGAGTGTGCGCTGGCTAAAGCATTTCTGGTTGTTTGCAGGATGTTAGTTTGGTTAGGCCTTATATACTGAACGGCAGGTGTCTCGTTAACGGGTTGGATAACAGAAAACACACGCGAGTATGGTACGCCAAATGATGTCGCATTTGGGGGCAGGGTAATAATAGGAATAGGAGGAGCGCATGAGAGGGCAGAGATCTCGCTTGCAAATTCTACATTTGTAGGGTAAGGATGCGGCAGTAGACATGCAGAAGTCTCGCTCGCGTACTGAATATTAGCAGGGTAAGCACGCGAGTATGGGAATGAAACTGAGGGCACAGCATTCGCGCAATTACGACGCGTGTCCTGTATGCCACGCATCTCGCTTATTGTCTGACAATTGACAGGATTTGGACGTTCGTAAGGAGCGATGGATGAAGCCACGGTTGATGGCAGAATATTGGCAGGATTGTACAGTGAGCATTGGACGGAAAAAGTTTCATTAGATGGGAGAGCCTCTGCATGATTAGGTCGCGCGTATAATACATCTGACACAGTGTCACTAGTAGATTGGTTATTAGTAGGATTTGGAAGCGCGTAAGAGAGAGCAGAGAATTGCCCGGTTGCTTGTTGATTACTGACCACGCTGGAATTCGAGTACCGGACTGTAGTCGATGTGTCGCTAGTGGCTTGGATAATTGCAGGAACAGGAGGCGCGTACTGGAGGCTTGATTTCGCGTCTGTGATATGGTCACTTTGAGAGACAGTTCGACAATTCTGAAAGGACGAGGAAGTCCTGTGATTTGGTTGGTCATGGGCAGATTTGTGCCAAGATTCTTGGAACGTTGAGCATGCCTTCATCAAGGACTGGTCACTGGTGGGGTTAAGCTGAGAGTACTGGAAGGCAGAGGATGTCGCTACTGTATATTGGTTGTTTCCATGACCATGGTCGTCAAATCCACGAGCAGATGTATCAGTCGATGATTTTTCCTTTGTCGGATTTGAAGGTTGAAGACTTGCCGCGACAAAATTGCCGGATCCAAGAACTGTCGATATCTCGGCTGTCGGTTGCGAGCTAACTGCGTTGGCTTCCGAGTACCGGCAGGCAATGGCGGTCTCACAAGTGGGACTCTTCATGGCTAAGTTTCTAGCAGAGCAGTAGTTAGCGAACGATGTTTCACATACGGGTCGTGCATTTGCTGCAGAGCACCGGTAGGCAAAAGATGTTCCACTTGGTGGTTCTTTTGTTGTATTTTGATCAGAAAATGAAACAGAGCATGTTTGGGCCGGATGTTTATTTCTCAAGGAGCTAGATACGTGACGACTCAGAGGATAATCACTGCAAGACTGATGAAGAGATATTTCATGGGTTGGTTGGCGTATATCAGCGGTTCGATACAAACAACCCCGAGCATACGTAGGAGTGGTGTTCTCGGGCAACAGTGTTGAACATTGAGGAGCAGAGGAGGTTTCACCGAGTACATGGACGCCAGGCAAGTTCGGTTGTACATGCCGACATGTCCGTTTCTTTCTCGGTTCACGCTCGCTGTTGTTAGCATCTAGTTCATCAATTCTGACTGCAAATTTTTTAGCAAGATTTTGACTTGGAAAAGCGGAGAACGTGGCTAGTGTATCCCGGCGATGAACCGCTTCCACCGAGTGCTCGCTAACTCCTTCAACGACAGTTTTTCTGTCAGAAACACCGGCACAACAACCAATTACTCTTTCGACAGCAACTTCGGGAGGTAAATCCTGCTTGCAACATCCATAGCAAGAAATAGGTTTAGGACCACTTTTGGTACAATCTACACAAGGTGCAACGGCGTCTCCCACACACTGTTCGACGGAGTTTTCAGTAGGAGCCTGAAAAGAATACGGTCGGATTGTATGACAAGAATTGCCTGAACTTTTAGCTTCAGTCTTGATAAAATCTATTTCTGTATGGTCGACGGTAGTTCGCTCTTCGATATGTACTTCTTTTAGCGGCTCTGACGGACGAATAGGAAGCTTCGGTTGATTGCAACAAAGACATGAAGTTTGTTTCCTGGTATGGTACTTGCTGTCAATCACTTCAATGTCATCTTCAACCACTCTCGTAGAATATTTTCTACCACCTAATTTCATTGGTATTCGCTGACAAATCGGGCGCGGCTCCGCACGTTTTTTCTCCACATTCGACAGTTCACTGTTCACTTTCGCTTGAGATGAAGCACCTCGTGTTGAAGTGCATCCTGCAATAGTGACAAGCGAAGACGCCTCATGACGCGTTGGACGCGAGCACTTATGGCAAGTAATAAATTTGGTTCTACATTGATGTTTACCCGTCACGGCTGCGGCAGTTTTGCACAAATTTCTTAGTAGGTGTGATCCGTGTTTAACTGAAACGCATCCGGACGAGTTTGGTGGATGAAAATGAGAGTGAGCCCGAACTCCTACAGCTTTGCACGAAGTGCTGCAAGCTTCAAGCCTATTGGCAGAACCTCGGACAGCAACAGGATATCCTCCCGGCTCTTTTGAGGCGCAAGTTGACAGCATATCCAGTGGGCATTCCTCAACGTTACTTCTAGAAAGACTGGGTTTGTTGTTATTCACATCCAAGATGGACGCTTCATTCTCACTTTCTATTGCGTTAGTATTAGCTTTTTCAATGCACCCTTTTGTTTGATCAGAAGGATTGGATTGCGAGTCATTCCTAATATTCAAAGATGAGGTGGCAGACGCTTTCAATTCATGAATAGGACAATCAGACGACGAGCTAGAACAAATAGATTGCGGATGGTCAATAGCTTCAGCCAATTTTGGATAGCGACTACTTTTGCACGAGACAAAATTAGTAGCGCACTTCGAAGCACTGGTTGAGTAATCGAAGGTTTCATTACCAACCGATATGTCGGGGGATTTCGGTTGATCTAGGCGCTCCGCGTGGTCAGACGTATCAGTAGATTTGTAACTACTTGAATTGCAGGCAACAGTATCACTGGTAGTGCTTATGACAACAGGGTTCAGTGCCGCAGGATCATGAGTACAGTTACTTTGAACTTCGTGAGGGATATAGCCACCATCCACTAGCCTAGCAGATTTCTCGTTAGATTTCTCAGCAGCATGTATGCATTTTTCTTCAATCAATGCAGTCGACCTAGCAGAGTCCAGGCGAGTAATGCTCATTTCGCCACTAGAAATGCTAGATGTAAGAGATAGCGCACCAGCTGCAGTGTCATGTGCAGAACCACTCACATGGCAGATATTCTGGCGCCCTCCTGAGCTGCTGTCATTTGCAGTTTCGACAAATATACAAGAGTCTTGGCTCTCAGGTTTGCCTTCGCGCAGGTTAAACTGCGGATCAGACTGACGGACAGTTTGCACAGGACTAGAACTTACCACGACTGTGTGCACCGCTGACGAATCAAGTGACCCAGCCTTTTGCAGGCTTTCCAACCAAGCTTCATCCAAGGCGTCGAATGTGTTCTCATAACTGGAATCACTTTCAACATTTGCAGTAACTTCAAATCCACTGTCTCTTACATCGGTCTGTTGTTCCTCCTCAGTGTTATCAGAAGAATGAGTCTGTGCACGACTCTCTCCAATTCCGATACTCTTACAGGGGTCGGAGTGCTGTGCGACAGAGGTTGAAGCTCCGTTCGACAATTGACCTTGCGTTGAAAGATGACTATCAACTTTCGGGTCATTTATATTGTTAGGGCTTTTCAAAGATTTCGGTATACAACAATCAAGACGAGTTGTGTTCAAGCTTGAACAGTTACGCGGTGTTGAAGTTAACTGGGCATTTCCCTTCTGGTTAACTGATCGCAGGTACGATGAAAAATTGGCTCGTGATTCACTCTTGCTACATAGTTTCCCTGGAATTTCAATAATTTCTGGTTCAGCTTGCGAAACCGGCGTCGTTTTTGTACTATTTGACATCGTTCCATATGATGATGGTTGACTCGGGACATCAATTACTCCACGCGAGTTTCGTCTATCATACACAGCCGCATTGCTTTCGGTTAGCTGTGGCGCAGGAAAAGTGTCTTGTTCGAAATTCCTTCCAATAACGGTGAGCTGCCGGTCACTGGTACTGGCTCTCACAGTTTCATGTGCTTCAAGTTTCATAACGGGTGTAGCAAAATCAGAGTTAACTCGCGTACCAGCATCATTTGCATTGGTAGCCGTACTTGTCTCCACTGCTGGAGGCAGATCGCTTTCTACAGCTCGACAGCCGCGAGTGGGGTCCTTATTTGAATTACGATTATCGTGATCCGTTAAATCATGGGAGGTAGACCTAACTTCCACTGCAATGCCGTCAGTGACGTAGCCTGCGCTTCCAGATGTACCTCGCTTCTGAAGGTAAACCAGACTCCTAACCGATGAAGTTTCCTGGTCGGCAGAATCTGATCCATCGTGCTTCAGATTAGGCGAATCGTTCGAAGGCCCTCCTGGAGAGCCGTCACATTTTCCTGTATTGGATTCGGCACTACGTTTCTTAAGAGACGGGGAAGAGAATGCAGTCACACTCTTAGGGTTTGCAATACGTTCATCATGGGTCCTAGGATAAATGAGCCGTTTAGTCAGCATTAGCTGATTTGGTTTTGCCGTTTCTTTCTCGAAACGCTTTCGGATGAAAGAACCACTCCCTTCTAACTCCGAAAGTGTTGAACAGCTTGAACTGCAAGCTGGTTCGCTTTCCGCGTTGTCTGGAAAGCCAGCTTTGCAACTAATCCGCTTTTGAGGGGACTTACGCTCACTTGAATCCAGAAATCGGTGGGTACCATTTTCGGAACGATAAACTTTTGGACAGTGTAGCGAGTCATCGTAGTCCGTTGAAACTTTTTCCAAACGTCCAGTGACACGTGCATCATTCCTTTTCCGCTTCTGAGGTAGCGAAGGTTCCGCAAAGCAGGTAAAACTATTTGCGCAGTGGACTTTGGAGGAGTTTCTCCTACAATTGCTTTCCTTATTTGTTAGAGATGAAGTGTCACTGCGTTCAACATTACTTTCTCCATGATGAACTTCGGACGGACAATGACCTCGCTGATCCTGAGTTGGGAGGTTGTCCGTAGACTGGACAGAACGTCCGTCCATTGCTTCCGCACTGGGATTTCCGTTTGTAGGTGAACTACGAGACAGATGGTCGTTCGCCTTTACTGGCGCTTGACATTCGGTATGCTTCTTTCTGAATGTGTTTGAGTTAGACTTTTTCGATATTGTAACTTCACGCTGGCCTTCCGCTGTAAGCTTGATGCCTTCTTTATTCATTGTTTCATCCAACAGAATAACCAGAGGTGGACAGCCAGACCGACACATAACCGCAGCGTGTAATTCTGCAAGACTGACAGGATTTCTGCGGTCACTCATAATGGCAATGGCCGCCAGACATTTTTTCGGTATTGCACCGTTATAGCGTACTCACGATGAAACACGAGGCAAGAACTGAATTCTGAAATGAATGACATAAGTAATTAAATATCAAACAAACAAACGAGGATGAAAAGCTGCAAATCATGGTAGGATATACGGTTAAAGATATACAGTACCTATGTGGAATAGGCTAAGTGTTCGTGCAACTGAACATATTCAATATTTTCAATTGTAGCGTAATACCTGAACATAATGAGAATATATTTACTGCTCAAGATTGCACACTGCCAATATATTTATGCGTTGTAATTGTTTGTTGCCATCGTTAGGGTCCAGCATTGCCAGCTTGGGGAGGCCTATTCAGAGAGGGGGAGGGGTGGAAATCGGAAAAGAGAGGAAGAGAAGCTTGGAATCGCGCAGCCCCAAGCGGGTCCAACCAGAGACTGCTCACCGAAAGATCAGTGGGGTGATTAGAACACGAGAAGTGCCGAACAGACTGTTCGTCCAGTCCACAGAGCTGACAGGAGAGATCATCGATCCCTCCTGTGGCCGGAGCGTAGCTGTGAGAAGGCTGTTCGGAAATATTTGGGGGAGTAGAGCCTCCTCCGCACAGAGAGGGCACTGATAGCCCAGAACCATGCTGGGGAGATGTGCAGTTGCAACAACAGCGGTGTGTAATGCACTCAGGGCAGTGCGGTACTGCTCGGGAGGGAAAACCCCATCTGTAAGAAGGGGAGCGATGTCTGTTTCAAACTTTGATTGGAGAGTGTGTCGAATACGGCGAGGGCCGTGATAGAACCGTGAGCAGGATATGTACCCGCAATGCGCTGAGGAGATACTGTTGTGACAGCAACCCCAGACTGTCCCCAACTGGTAAGATTGAGGTCTTCTGGTGGAGGACCCCTCCATCGCCAAGATATTCACAGGAAACCAGATGATATTCAATATTAAAAAAATTCAATATCTTTACTTTCAATTGAGCAAAATTCATCGTACAGTAGAATAAAATACGTTCTCTCCATTTTCTACTTTGTAGTAAAGCATCAATCAACTTCAAAAGCAACGTCCCCTAATGCTGAGCAGCTGGAAGTGCAAGCCTCCCGTGACAGGCTCGGGGTGCTGAGAAAGAGGAGGAGGTTGCGGACGGAACCCTAATTACTGCTCTGTAGTTACGGAGATTGTTGATATACAAACAGCGAGTCACATGCAGCATGGGACAACTTCGGAGGATCCTAAGCGCGGAGGTTCACTGAGTGTAGCAATGATAGGCACAAATTGAAACCACACCACACGAGAAACTGCTAGCAAAATTAAAATAAAACATATTGAATGAACGAATGAAAATGTCTTCGCGCCATCAACCATAGACCACACCATACCACTTGAAAATTTAAAAAAAAGTTGAATTGATAAACTACTACTAGGGATCAGTATATAATTCCTAAAGGTAAAAGGTGAGAAAAACCTTAAGGTAAAAGGTAAGAAAAACGAAAAATAGCTGCTGCAACAATTTATTAAAAATGCACATTTATGTCAAATTACGAGTTTTTCAGTTGATCAAAATTAAAAATCCACAGATAGAAATCGTTGGTAACTTGTCGACAAGGACGTTGAGGTGAGCAAAGTTTGAACTTAGAAATAAGTACTGCCTCCATTCTTGTTGATAACCGCAAAAATATTTTGTGGCATACGTAAGTACGATAAATGAGGGTTTACATCATATTACATGAGGGTTGGAGGAATATTGTCCTTGCTCCTAAAGATAGCATTACGAAGTTCGTTTACTGTCACAAATTGTCCATCATTTCCGTAAACATCTCTCGCCATCCATCCCCAAAGATTTTCTATTGAATTTAAGTCTAGATGATGTAAGACAAGGACCCCATTTTCTAGAAAGGTCTTAGTCTGGCAGGCAGTATGGACTGCTGCATTATCCTGTAGGAAAAAAATCATTCACCACCACACAAACGAAGGCCCTTAGTTGATGAGGATGATCTCTGTAACATTCCAACATAACTATCAGATGTATGACGACCCTGCACCTCCAGAAGCTTCATTGCTCCCTTGCAGGAGACATCAGACGGACACGCAGGCGAAGTTTAAGGCAGCCAGCGTAACCGAACCCCAAGTGGGTAGGATGGGGGCTGTCCCTGGGGGCAAATTTTTTTCCTGAACCTTTCAACAAGTACATTCTCAAAGCAGCCAATGTCGCGGCAGGTCACACGCCACAGTGGGAGGGGCGAAGGGTATCATATGGTTTGTGATCGTGTTGTACTCGAAAGCGTACCTTGAAAAAACTATGTAAATTCCCAATTTACGTGCCGTGAAATTTTTTCTCACAATTAGGCTTAATAGACATCAATTAATGTGTGTGATGTACTTGAACTTCGTTTAGATGTGAGCAGCGTGTGAAAATTGCTCGTGTGTTAGCAGTTTATATTTAGTCTGTATTTTATGTAATGTTACATACAGGGAGTAAATGTCCCCAAGCATTGCGTGCGATGCCTAGCCAAAAAGTGAAATGAATCACTCATACATTAAGTGGATAGGTTTGGTTTGAGCAACGTTAGACTAGGCCAGGTTCTCTTAGTTCAATGGAGAGCAATGTTAAAGAGGTTCCTACGTATAATATAAAAGCTTGCATCGTTTACTTTCTGATGTATTACATAGGTTATGTTCTCAGTTCTGTATTCAATTTGACAAAGCTCAGCCTAGCCGTACCTATTCTAAACTAGCCTAACGCAATCCTTGCCGAACCCTAATTACCATGGCATAACCTACCTTATCTAACCTAAACATATCCGACTTTAATACTCTTCTGAAAAGGCTGATTCATCCCACTTATTGCCGAAGCAGTACGCTGGGTTCGGCTTGTTCGTTGCAACTTACACACACATTGTATGTAGACACTGGTCAGTTGATATTGGAAATTGGTGGCACACTACTCTTACAACGAATTAGGTTAAAAAAATGATAAGGCACTATGCGTTCAAATCAATCACAAAAAGCGTTTTTCTCATACCCTTGACGATGGATTGCACTCGCACTATTCAGATGCACTACATAGAAATGAATTTTAATGGCTTCGATGTGTGATGAGTGTCCTGCAACCTAACTTAAAGCGCGTTCGATTAGGACAAACTCAATGTGCTTACCTTAAATCAAGCGGGACTAAGGGCGTATTCGATTTGCGACCTAAAAGTCGAGCAAAGCCAAGCCCACTTGACTAAACTTGTCCGGAACTTTAGCTTCGTCGTTTTGAATCGCGTTGTAGGTGTTAGAAGCAACCAGAAATTATTAACGATCTACGCTGGTTGCCTAGTAGTTCAGACATATTGAATATTTGGTCGTGAGTCGTAGTGCGACTCTCAAATTCTTTACTTCGTTATATTGTAGGTACATAAACTGCGTTCGGAGATCTTTAGCAAAACTTTTTATAGTATATTGTTGAAATTATCATCAGTGTGCATTGTTCATCCCAATGAATTTTTTGCACCAAATCATATTCAAGGAAAATTCATACACCTTACGTTCAAAAACTCAAGATTTATTTGATATGTATTATTATTATATAAATTGACAAAATATAGTGTTCGGAGTTCTTTTGCAATATCATATGTTATTTTTTAAAGCAATTTTCAACAAAAAGCGTCAAACAGCACATAATTAATCAAAAACAATTCAAATTAAATTATTTGGTTGAAAAACAACCAAATTCATAGCAAATAAAACATGATTTTGATAACTCATGAGTTGAAACTCTTACTCCTTTTATCTCAAGAAGTCTCATCAGACGATTGTCCACAGATTTCGTCAAACTTTTAATGACTGTGGGCTCAACAAAGTCGGGGCTTCCCAAAGTTCTTTTTTCGAGCTGTATTGCTGTCCATCTTTGTAAATTGCAGCTTTCAAAATGCTCCAGTAACGCTCAATTGGGTTCAGGTCGGGGCTGTTTGCTGGCCAGTCCATCAGTGAGCCATTGACGAAGCCCTCATCCCTCAACCATGCTTTTGAGTGCCTGGAGGCGTGACTCTGAGTATTGTCTTGCATAAAAATCAGGTTGCTTTTCCGATCATCATTTTGCATCAGCAGCCATGGTTTGAAATTTATTGCAAGAAATGCACAATAATTGCCATAGTTCAATTTGACACCTTCCTCTACCTTGAATGGTTCTTCGTATAATGCATCATATTTTTCATCGTCACAATTTGGCCTTACTATGGGATTGGGCCCGATATTCCACCCGCGCGTTTCGAACTTATACGAGCAACAGAAGATGGTTGTGTACGTCATCAAGAAGATAGCGACAGCGAGCAGCTTCTGCGTCATCGTTCGAAGAATTGAGTAAGCTGCACAGTGGGGAATTTGGAAATGTGCAACATGAGGGGAACGTGTTTACTGCAGCAGAAGTTAGAACAACGTGTTTACTGCAGCGCGATGAGGGGTCGCGGCGTTTGCAGCACTATCATCCAATCATGGGAGTCATTGGAAAGATTCTGCGACAGTCACCAAAGTCACCGACCGCTCGAGGATAATGGTTATTGGTAAGCATTGCTCCAATGCGTTGGGGAATGTTTGGGATTAGAAAATAGAGGAAAGTGTGAAATACTGCAGCAGAAAAACCAACAAACTTTAGTTTTAATATGAATAAAAATGGAAAAAGGTTTGAAGCCTCAAAATAAGGGTAGCGAGTATGACATGGGGTAGACTAAGACGCGCTTAACCGGCATGAATATTTTATATTAAATCGGGTAAAGCGCCGCTGATCATGTCAAGTGTAAACTACATAAAAATGTTTGTGACCTGCTTAATGCTTGGTGGGATGCTGGCCACATCTTCCCATGGATTAAGCAGAGTCTTCCTTATGAATTGCCGTCAAAATACAAGTTTGCTAGTGCAGATTGCCCGGTGTAATTAAACGTCAAACCCTGCGCAACGCTATGTTATCAAGTATAATTTCTGTCGAACAGAGCGAAATTGTACTTTGTCACCGAATTTTGCTTGCGAGCCCTTTTCTATCAACTCGAGATAAACGTATACCATTGGGCATTGCGCGATATATTGACCATCATCTGTACAACGCTATTTCGTAGCTCAATTTGCGTAAATATGGTACGTGAGATGTGTTTTTAACC
>LQNS02278169.1:9051676-9104803 GCA_001587735.2 Parhyale hawaiensis | reverse complement strand
AAAAACCCTCAAAATCCCACATTATTGCTGTAAAACACTTAGAAAACGAGCTGAACCAGTCCTTGCCTGGAACCTAACCTTACACAGGCCAGCTCATTGGAAGGCGTTCTCTAGTAGGAGTGGTCGGTCGGGGATGGGGACGGATCAAGCCAAAAACGACCCGTTTTGAGAGTTTATCTGTCGAGAAGCGTACGATAAAAATCCCGTAGACTTATCGATAGGCGCTCAAACCGAAAAGATCCAAAACGCGGACTGTGTCATAAACTGCACTTAATTTTGTTTTCCAAAAAGAAGAATTGAAACTTCAATACCTGCTGTCACTTCTACTCCGCCGACTCGAGTCCAAAAGACGGTAGCTAAATTAAACACGTGCTCTCTGCTCAGTGACTGGATGCCTTGCTCTATCCGCTTAAATAGAAGATAGGTGCACAACTTTTCCATTTTAACTTACTCAACATATAAAAAATATTACTTGAAGCTTCAGCAGCCGCCTTTTCTACTTTCATTTTGTTGACGCAGAGACGCTACAAACATCGGACGATTAATTGAGAGCACGTTCACTTGCCTGCCGTGTGTATCTTTGTTATCGTCGATCTACACGTTAGCCTTTCCAACTGTTAATTCATCCGCTCGTCCAAACATGCTGCTCTACTTGCAGCAGTTGCAGCAGAAAGTACACTGTTTTCGGAGTTTCATTGCACTCCAAATTTGAAGAGATCTCCGTAACTTGCCTATTAATCCTTACCGGAGAAACGAATTTTACGGTAAACATTTTAATAATTTTTCGTGGCGTACACAAAGTCGTGTTGGCAACGACTCTGTTGCAAAACATTCGGGTAAGTGGCTGAGCGAACGTGTTGAAAAAACTCACGTGTAGACAGGCCTTTAAAGTCGGTTCACACGTAGCACATTTGTCTTAACTTTTCTCTTGGCCGGGTCTGACTGAGTTGCTGTGTTAGCTTGACGGCAGATCGTATACCAAAAAACTTTCTAAGTGGCAATGCGCGCCGGATTTGAAAATCCATCGCAAAGCACTTGCTAAGAAAATTGACTTAAGTGCTTCACACGATAGTCTTTTGTCCTATGTTTTCAGTTCACTGCTATCGAATGTGCCGTTTTGTCTATGCAGACACAAGCGTGTGTCCACCAAGTAGTGGACAAAAATGTCAGCCGCCATGTCCATTTGCTTAGCAAGTGTTAGTAGTGAAGTTTCTGGCATCTCTTTAAAAATGTAAGCAACTCAAGAAACAGTGCACTTTTTTGTTGTTTAAATACCGTAGATGCAGCAACGCGCTCGAACGATGTGAGATTAAAACACTGGACACAAGACTACCGTCTGCAGCGGACTTTAGGGCATGTTTGATTATGCGCCAAAATTACGCCTTAGAGGCTTGACTTGTACAAATCTTCAACAAGAAGCTTTGGAATTGTCACTTTAAATTGTGTTGCAGGTGTTAGCAGCAACACGATTACGCTGAGACGGTTGAAAACTTCATTTTACGGAGCAAGATTGAGTTTCTGGAACTCCCAAGGGTAACCGATTAAGGGTCAATGTCTGAAACTCAATTTAACGGATCGACTTTTTCAAGTAATACCCATATTATATATAAGCAACAGCTGCTAATGCCCGTGCTTGCGACACGTCTCTCCATTAGCTTCCAGTCATTCCACTCATTATCGTGTCAGCGGCCGCACTATATATAGACCTGTATTCAGCATCCCAATAAACTCCGCTCACGTTGATGCAAAAGGCAAGTGCAATTAAACATACTAGAGGCCTCTTTTTCAAGGTGGTGAAACTAACGCTCCTGATTAAAGTTCCGGACAAGTCAAGGTTAGAAAGTTTAGCTTAAATCGACTTCGTGGTGCTAATCGACAGGATCAGAACAATATATACACCGATGCTTGCCAGTGGCAAAGTAATCGGAAGGATTTTAAAGAACGTTTCGTATTTTGTGCTCTTGTGAGCAGTGGCGTGCACAGTTAAAGAAGAATATATTAATATGAAAATGCAACAAAAATCGCTCGAAAATAATAAATTATTGCTGGGGCGATGACTTTCCGATCAATAGAAGGAAAATAAAAAGATAATGTTAAAATGTTACTGTTTATTTTCAGAAGCTTCGAGAGACTTAAGGAGTGACTGATATTTTCTAACTCGTGACATGTGCCGCGATCTCACAACGGCAAAAGTAATTACTTCATTGAAATCCCTCTTTTTCCTACTTCTTTGTGGTTCTGCTCTGAAGAATATCGTTCTCCTTTCATTAGTCGATTTTGTACTCGGTTTGTATGACGTCATAGGAGATAAAGCTTTGCTCTGGGAAGTGAAACTTGGTAGCTATGCTACCCCTGAAGAGAACTTCAGACACTTTCATAGCATAGGTAGATTATAATTTTGGCAAAGCAACGGTCTCTTTGCTGCAGGGCAAATAAATTCTCTTATCTAATATTCGTGTGTGGATGGAAAGGCAAATCAAGCAAGCATGTAACCAACCAACCAATAAGCTGTTCTTCACCACATATCCGTGGTATAATAATACTCAGTTGTTTGTCGTTTACTCCGTGCCCACTTGATTGATTGATTGCTTGCTTGCTCACTAGTCTGTTGGTCCTGTTTAGGATTAAGATAGGAGAAAATTCATCTCCTGAAAAACAAGTTGTTACATGGCTATGGATACTACAGTATAGTGTATAGCACTATATCCTTGTTGATTATCATAACCTCAAAGAGTATGGATTATTAGCTTTTGGAGAATTATTACCTTGTAGAGTGTTTCTACCTCTCATGGTTTCATTACTCCTGAGAAGTTTAGAATGCAATATTGTTCTGAGGATTAGTGAATGTTAACATTATTTTGAGGATTATTGTTTATTAATACCGTTCTAAGGATAATTGAATACTAATGTCGCTCTAAAGATTATTGAAGATTAATATCATTTTGAGGATTAATGAATACTAATATCGCGTTCTGAGGATTACTGAATGTCTATATCGTTCTGAGGATTATTTGACGATTTTTCTGTAGCATGACATTACATTAGATTGCTGGCAGTAGACTGACCAACAGACCCAATCCCAGGGAGCAGCCGGGACTTATGCTCTGGCCCTCTATGAGCTATTGCCATTAAGCCAGAATCATGGTGATATCTGAGGAAGAACAGGAGAAGACTAAGACTCGGCTAAACAGTTGATCGTGTAAACACAATTAATTGCAGCAGATTCGCGGAGCTAGGCGACGTGAAATTAGCTGGGCATGAAAGAGAATGGATCATGGTGGCTTAGAATCTTTGGCCGTTACGAGTTTGGGACTCCTGGGGGAGGAGTCCGAAGCTGTGGAGGATGTTACTTCCAATGTTTGTCCAGACGATTTTTAAACACATTGACCGACTTCACCCTGAACTGTAACTGAAGTGGACTAAAATTGTAACTGGAATCCAGAGCAAGATCTACAATGCATCGCTCATTTGTTTAATGATACAGAAGTATGTGTCTCTTTATATTTACATTATCGAGACTTAAAAGCTATCTGCTGTATTCATGAAAAGCTTTCTTTGAGTGCTTGTTTTATAGTGATACTGTCATAACAGTCACTCTTATTCTTACAAATAATCGTATAACGAGTATCCGTCTTAAAATTGCTCCAAAAAGTAATTTTCACTTCAGGAACTGGAGTTGGGTAGTATTTTAATTATAAAAAACATTTTGGTTAAGTCTGAGAAACCTTGACTTCCCAGTTGAACGGTCGTGGTCCTGCCTGGTCTATTTTTACACGACGCATACGCTCATCAAGCACTTTCGCACCATACAATCAATATCCTTTGTGTACATGTTCTAAGCAATTTATGTATTTAACATTTCTTTCTCCAGAGGCGGGAGGTGTTCTTGGATTATTATATTATAGCTTACATTAAAAATTGTGTGAGGGGTTGATATTTTTTTCCGCAACTGAATGCATTCAACAGACGCTATATGCACATAAGTAACTGTAGAACATACCCAATAGACATTTTGATACACCCGGGTTGCTAGAAAAAAATATAAAATTAAATTCTACGGAAATTGGAACACAGTTCAATGATTACTATTAAAATTGTGTTTTAACAATACGTGGATTCTAAAGATGCATTTCTCTAGTAACCAAACTCTACTGAACAGTGGACTAGTGCACACCTTCAATAGCAACTGTCATAGCAACAAGCAAATTTTGTATGTAAACGCTTAACTTTGGTATTTAGAAGTTATCTATATAAAAGTAGAGTGTACTCACGTGCCTTCTCGTTTAAGACAATTGGTCGTTTACAACTTTTTCAATCAAAGGACAAGGCACAGTTCTTAGGTCTTAGTACAATTATGACTAGTTTTCTTATAGGCTATGACTAACTTTAACGTCAATTCTAAGTAATCATGTCATAAATAAGACTAGAATAAGAAGAGACAATAAACTTATTTCTACCGTGCAGCTATGATACAAACTAACGATAATTTATAATACTGACTGATTTCTCATAGAAAAAGAGTACCTAGATTCTAATTCGTTTTTCTGTCTTTATTGATGATCGCTGTATGTAATACATTTTCACAAACATTCACATAAAACACAGTTTTTCCAATGAATAACTGGCAGAGTCTCTTATCAGGGGCTGTAGTTGTGAAACTGCTGCCGTAGTATCAATTGCGATAGGCAACCGACAGCTTTGTTACCTTATGCCGGGGACACATATGTATTTCTACGCCTTAGACGTAGCAGCTCGCGTGCCGTTTCTATACATATTTAAAATCGGGAGCATAGATACCGCGGCCTAAATGACCTCAGAGTCTCGCATCCTTGCTTAAAGTTGTCTGTGTAAATGCCTGCTGTGTCCCCAGCATCACATACATTACATAGCTCAGCAGATATAATGTTATGCAACTTTTGAAGAAGCAGAGGACGCCGCCACTCTCCGCAGCACAGGGTGGGAGCATGGTCCCCACCCTGCAAGGAGGTTTGATAGAAGAAGGGAACGAAAAACCTTGCGGTCATGAAGCTGAACTTTCCGGTAAGACTGAGCCTCGCTAACTGACTACACGTAGGTATTGCAATACAATATGTAGTGGATATTCACTATCTTTCAAAAATAAGTCCAGCAAGTTGGTTAGGCAGCTTCTTTCATTACGGAAGCCTTGCTGGGAGTCGGAAAGGAGCTGATGCATCCTCAGGTGGTCAGTGATACGCTTCTTCAGGAGGCCTTCGATGGTTTGAAGACGACTGAGGTAAGACTGATTGGTCGATAGTTATTAGAGCATTTCTTAGCCCCTTCTTATGTATAGGGATCACGTTGGCGAGTTTCCAATGTTGTGGAACTTTTCTCGTGCTTAGAGACCGATTGAATATTTTAATTTCTTGCAGCGGCCATAAAATTGACGCCGTTGGCGAGCGGCTAGGAGCTCTAACGTTGCCTATTAGGAATGTACAGTGGATGAATAGCCTTATATTCGTACAGCAATGCGTACACTCAGTCTCTGCTCGTGTTTTGGGGCCAGAGTTGCAGGACCCACCAGCATATGGAATGGAAGAACATAGAAATTAATCCTAAATAATAATCGATTCACTTACAGAACCTGAATTCCATAGACTGGCTTCCAAGCTAATGCCGACGAGCCCCACCCTTACTCTGAGCAAGAGCCGCCACTGCATCCACGCTTCCATAAGGCCGCCGCCACACTGACGAGACAAGCGACGTGCTTGCGCTGTTTAAACAACGTGCTGTTTTACATTGCCTCCCATGTCGTCAGACGACGGGGGTGGCGGCGTTGACGCTACCCTCGCGACACCCGTGCATTGCTGCAACATCACTCCCGTAAAAATCGCATTGCGTCGCTTGTTGTGCTCAGTGGGGCCCCGGCCTAACCATAGTAAGAACACCAACATTACTACAGCCTTCGAACTAGCAGAAGTTTTCGCCGCTCCATGCAGCTGCTGAAGCCAGAAATCAGGTTCTGTATGAAGACCGTGATTATCGCTCGCGAAATATTCGTGAGGATATATAGGTTCTGTTGGGCATAGACGTCCGTCCTACGTTGGAAATGTTCAGTGTTGTACTCGAGGTAAGTGAAGAGTGTTGACACGTTGAAGTCTTAAGTCTTTATGCTGGGAACTGTTCCACAAGTTCTGTCAAAATTGATTCGGGATTCTCTTTGAATTTAATAGCATTCAATTGTGCTCCATATTAGGACATGGTAAGTTGGGGCAAGCCAAGGCGAGCGGCAGTTTATTAAGACGAGTATGGAGAAACGTTTCGTCTTTTAGAATTTCCTGTGCAAAAGGCTCCGTGGCGATGATTTCAGTCACATAGCAGACCAAAATATCCCAAACTATGCACTGTTATTATTTCACACTTCTGATACCTCATATGTATTCCTGAAAGACTATTTAACTTGATGAAATCGCTGCTCATGGAAGTAACGCATCAATTAGCAATTGCATTACTACGATGCCTATATAGTACCATACAGCTGCAGCAAATTTGGTGTAGCGTATGTAAAGTGTAATTTAACTAAGAAAAAAACAAGACGTACTTCATTCCAGTTACTCCAATTTCAAGTGATTTACCAGTTTCATTTCTGGCTTGTACGGGACGTGACAAGACAATGAGGCAAAACAAGAAAGCAAGTTACACGTTGTCTAGAGTCGGATTTCGAGGACAAAAACACTGAAGCCTTCAGCAATTGCATAGTGAAATTAACATTCTGTGTCTTGGCTTGTTTGGACCCAAAGACAGGACTTTGGTCTGCCACTTTGAATCGTGTTGCGAATGTTAGTAGCAACCAGATTACATTGAACCGACAGGAAATTCTATTTTGCGGTCAAGATGAAGTTTTCGGAAATTTCAGGGGTAGCTATCGCCTTACGCCTAAAACTCAATTCAATCGGTCGAATCCAGTGAACCTACCTGAAGTTCCAGACAAAGCAAGCCTCAAAATCTTAATTTCGCAGGCCACTCGAAGGCGTCCTAACTACATGCTATAATATTTTACAGCAATGATATCGAAGGATTATATCTAAAGGCTGCATTGAGGTGGCGTTCATGAGGAATCGATTCATCAAAATCATTGTCCTCAGGGCTGAGGCACATTTTAAGGCCACAAGGCATAACTCGAGGTTCAGTATTTGTGTAAACAATTGTATGATTTGAAAGTTAAAGGCTGGCCAGTGACATGATTTCTATGCAGGGTATAGAATCGAATTGTTGCTTGGTAGAGACGATAATTCTCATATTACGTAGCTAATGTATAAAAAAGGAATCAATAACTCTGAATCAATGAAAGCATCCAGGGCAATGGCACTGCATAATGCTGGTGTTCAATAGATGCTTGTCATCTATCAAAATACTTAAACATATATTTTTAAATAATAGGTCTGTCTATACAGCAATGTTTCACTGCCTGATAATCTCAGATTTACCCCACTGGCCATCCTCCCTCATTCCGGCAAGTGTTTTAATTCACGAAAGTTGATGACTCAAAATGGTGGTGATTTAACTCGTATAACTAACTAGATCAACCTTTCCATCAGTTTGTCTCTGAAGAATATCATTCGTACGGAAGCCGCCAAAAATTTACTTCCCTAGATAATGGCCTACAGCCTTGTTAAGAATCATCATTTAGGAAATATCTGAACAGTTTCTCATGCGTGGGGCACATCATACAGCAGCAAAGATATATTTCAATATTCGAGGAGATTATATAGCATGAATGGCTTAAATAGGCGCACTGCGGCCATGATATACTCGAGATCATTCTGCCACAGGTTAGAAAGTAAATTTATACAATTGAGGTATATCTTAACCCAGTAACACATGAATCAAACCTTTGTTTTCGTAAGAACAGCGTTATTGATACCTATCATTACACCGTCTAAAAAATTGACACTATGCGTTGATGGGTTAATAAGGCCAAGAGTGGCTCAAGTATGGTTGCAAAATTTGAGGAGGCGATGATATGGATCGAAGGCCTAAAAATTGTACTCTGGCTGCGGTGCGATGTCTCCTGTATGCCAGAAAGGATCTCTGCTGTACTCCATTACGGAAGCCACCCCTTGGGGGACGTACTGGTGGTTAGTAGAGTAGTCTATGGAGTCCACTTGTGGGGACAGCGACGAGCTCGCGCTCAGAGTATGTCCATAGAGACCGGGACTTGTTGAGGAACAGTTCGAGTAATATCTGTAAAGATGAACTTGTTGAGAAACAATTTGAGTAATATAACTGTAAATTTGTAAACGATGACATGCATATATAAAGGAAGTGTCAACTATACTTTGAGAATACTAAATGGGACTGTCAGTATCTGAAGTTTCATAAATAGACTTAGAATTTACAAGATATTATTAGGCAAATAAAAATAGCCACATAATTTTTTGAGCAAATTAGGGCGTTGTTAATAATTTCAGTTAAAAGAAAAAATTTTAATAGATTGCAGGGGACAGGCAAACAGGATCTACTACACTACTTAATTTTCTCTTTACCGGGCGGCTGGAGAACATTCTTTGAGGACCAGCTTTAGGGAAGTAACCATGTATAGTCACTTGCCCAGCAGAAGACTAAAGAGGTTTTAATACGTAACATGTGACTGGATAAGAGGGTAGGTATGTTTCTTAGAGTAAAAGTCATGCTATAAACTGAAAAATGACGACGAGGTGAAATGGCTCTACAGATGCTTCCAATTTATCAATGAGCTACGTTTCGGACGGTCGTTCCTCAGCTGGATTTATTCGTAATTCGTTAATCAACGTTATTTTGCGGGCTACGCATGTTTAATTAGTGTATGCGTAGCTTATAAGAGTTACGTACTCTATTTAATTATTAAGCATAAAAACTGTATGAAAATAAACAAACTTTGAGATCCGGATGAAAGTCATCCAAGTCCGGTGGTTGACAAAGGGAATTGTCCAAGTTGAAAAGAATCTTGAACTTGAACTAATAAATTAATAATAGAATAATAAGTGATTGTAGATTTTACATAACTAGCGGTCAAAGAAGTTACTGAACCCTTGACATGGGCATTGTAATAAAATTTTAGTGCAATTTTGTCATTCTCATTTTCTTAAGTGAAAATGAATGACAATCGTAATGAGGCACAGCTGAGGGTGGTTGCGCAGATAATCTTTAATTTTGATTTGTAAAATGATGATAAAAATGATCAGACTAGAGAACTCTAAGATCGCATACCTCCGCCAAGCGTGGCAACGGTAGCAAAAAAATTCAAATTGGCTCTGAAACCATTATGTTCTTTGTATAAACTCCAAAATCTAATCATTTGTGCTTTTGGATAATAATAACAGCCTGTGAAATTTTCTTGAAGATCCATTCATAACTTTTAAGTTATACTGCTAACAAACATGAGTCAAACTTACAAACGAACAAACCGATCTGCACCAAAATTTAATCATTTATGTCTATTAATATTACTAACAAACCCTCTAAATGTCATAAAGATCCATTCATTATTTTTTGAGTTATTGTGCTAACAAGCATAAAATTAAAAATAACGAAAAACGAACAAACAAACAAACAAACAAACAAACAAACAAACAAACAAACAAACAAACAAACAAACAAACGAATCATTACTAAAATTTGGTCATTTACTTTTTGTCATATACCTAACAACTCATGTTAATTTCATAAAAATCCATCCATAACTTTTTGAGTTATGGCATTGAGAAAAATGAGACAGACAAACAAACAAACAAACGGATTGACATATCTTCACCAAAAGTTAATCATCTGTTCCTCCTAACATACCTAACAATCTCTGTAAATTTCGATCAAATTGGTTTAAAACTTTTTCAGTTGTCCTGGTGACAGACAGACAGACAGAGACAAACAAAGAGACAGACAGACAAACACGATGAAAACATAACCTCCTTGGCGGAGGTAATAAGTCTATTCTACCGTCGATCGGTTCCGGGGTATGGCGTTCAAGAAGTTTTGAATGATATGGTAGCGATAAAAATGGGGTGAAACGATGAAATTGACATTAACCGATCGAGAGGAGAAAGTTCTATATCATACAGCATTGGCAAAAGTGGATTATTACTGCACTGATACAACCTGAGATGAGGAAGTTTTTAAAGATGAAGGACATATAAAAATGGGTTATAATTACAGGTTAAGAGCCCCTGAGAGGTGGAAGCAGCACAAAAGATAAATGACATATATATTATATATAGGTTACTATTATAGGTAAAGAAGTGGCGATGTGAGAAGTGGATACTGGATTGATAATAACATATAGGTAAAAAAATAATTAATTATTAGAGCTTAGAATTACTTTAGAAGCGTGGAGTAAAATAGATGAATTACGTTTAAAAATGGGTCATTATTATAGGTAAAGAGGTGGAAGTGAGAATTGGAAGCTGCAAAAGATAAATGACATATACGTATGAAAATAATTAATTATTAGAGGTTAGAATTTAGAATTACCTTAGAAGCGGAGAGTAAAATAGATGAATTACGGGAAAAAATAGGTTATTATTCCTGGTTGAGATTACCTGAGAGGTGGAGGCATAGCTGTGACGTTGTAAGGAGGCGGGTCGTAGTTAGAGTAGCACGTGCCGGGTGGTACCGAGAGTGTGTTGGCCAGGTGTCGTATGTAGCGTATGGNGTGATTTCGGATCTTCTTTTTTTCTATTCTTTTGTTTTCTCCACCCGCTGGACTGGTTGCGTGGGGGTTTGTTAACCTCATGGAGTTTCTCCGTTCCTGCGTCGCCAGTCTGGTGTGATTTTTTAATAATAATAATAATAATAATAATAATAATAATAATAATAATAATAATAATAACCTCCATAGTGGAGGTAATAAGTCTATTCTACCGTCGATCGGTTCCGGGGTATAGCGTTCAAGAAGTTTTGAATGATATGGCTGCGATAAAAATGGGGTGAAACGACGAAACTGACATTAACCGATTGAGAGGAGAAAGTTCTACAAGATCATACAACATTGGTAAAAGTGGTTTATTACTGCACTGATACAAACTGAGATGAGAAAGTTTCTAAAGATGAAAGACATATAAAAATGGGTTATTATTACAGGTTAAGAGTCCCTGAGATGCGGAAGCTGCACAAAAGATAACTGACATATATATTATATATAGGTTATTATTATAGGTAAAGAAGTGGCGATGTGAGAAGTGGATGCTGGATTGATAATGACATATAGGTAAAAAAAGAATTAATTATTAGAGCTTAGAATTACTTTAGAAGCGTGGAGTAAAATAGATGAATTACGTTAAGAAATGGGTCATTATTATAGGTAAAGAGGTGGAAGTGAGAATTGGAAGCTGCAAAAGATAAATGACATATACGTATAAAAATAATTAATTATTAGAGATTAGAATTTAGAATTACCTTAGAAGCGGAGAGTAAAATAGATGAATTACGTGAAAAAATAGGTTATTATTCCTGGTTGAGATTACCTGAGAGGTGGAGGCATAGCTGTGACGTTGTAAGGAGGCGGGTCGTAGTTAGAGTAGCACGTGCCGGGTGGTACCGAGAGTGTGTTGGCCAGGTGTCGTATGTAGCGTATGGCCAGTCTGCAAAGTATGCAAATACAGCTTTTAATTAGGCTAATTTAGCTCACTGTGGCCCACTGTTCTCAACTTATGAAGGCGTTAATTTTTTCGGGCTGCTTAGTATTTTGACGAACGAGTTCCTTCATGCTGTAGATCTTTGCTGCAACCCTGTTGGAAATTCATAGGTATGTAATTCAGGGCCTTTTGAGGCATCATCGGGTGATATTGGATAGTGGCCTAAAAATTTCCTATTGGGAAGCTGCATGCCAAACGGTGCACCACAATTGGCCTTAAACGAAAGTTTAAAAATATACCTTTTCTCGAGACAGATCGTTTAACAGGGAAATGGCATTCTGACGTTAATACTGTACAGGGCGAATGGGAGGAAATAGATTGACTACGACAAAGGGATTGTGTCAAAATTAAAGTTTGAATATCAGAGCGGGTAGCTGTTACGTTAGTGTTCCGTCCAGAGAGAAGTGGAATGACATCCTGTTTAGGAAAAGCCATGGAAGATACCTACCTAGTTCTATAGGTCATTCTCTTTAATATAATATTATATAACTATATCGGACGTGAAACAAGTATGCACATAAATAAATAGTCTCAATAAGATACCATTTGAGACCGGAATTTCAACGACTATATTTTCCTTCTAAGCTTGAAGCCTACTGTTTTACCATTTGCTTGATACGCGTTATCATGAAAGAAGATCAAGTAGTTGTATAGGAGTAGTAGTAGGTAATATAGTAGTATTATATGTAGTAAAAGGGTTACTAGTGCAGCGCTACTAAGTAGCATCGGGCCGGATTCTCAGTGATTTTGCTTTCGGCTTTCCTGCCGGAAGGTCTCTAGCCGAATGCGAACCTACCTGATTCTACAAACTAACCAAGTCAGCAGAAACTGCGGCCAGCTGCAGCAACTACTCCCGAAAAGGCATTCGGGATAACCCCTTGGTGAGTGAGGCCCATACGTATTCTAAGATCAAGATACCTCCAGAATATACCCCCAAGGGGTCGTAAAAGAAGTGTGACGTTTTTTTTTTGTATTATTGGCGTTATTACTGACCGTTTTTACCCAATATTCTCCCAGCATCGATAAGCACAGGACTGTCTAGTTTACCATACTAGCGTGCAAAACTGCTAGTTGGTTTAAATTAAGCAAATGCAACTATGCATATTCAAACGAACGTAACTCTACTAATATGACATTAGAGCAAGGTAAAAGAAAAAAGAGTTCATGTAAGGATTTGCTAAGTTAAAAACAGCAAGCGTTAATACTGCTCGAGTTTTCTCACCACCCAACGACGAAGCGAAAAAAAAAAATAAAATAAAGGGGGCGCTTGCCACACATAGCCGTCATGATGCAATGACTAACTGCAACGTCTGAGATAACAATTACGATAGTGCAAGTTATGACCTTTCTGCGCAATACCTTCAGAAATAATTGTTTTTATCATTTTCCTAAGCCTGAAGTTAGCTACTCTGCCAGCAGTCATATTTATTTAGCTTAACATCTTAACATCAAACAAATACGTGGACTTTGGCTTCTCATGGGAAGACCATTGAATAGTGCTAATTTAATAGTGCTAATGCCCCAAAGCGTTGCCACTGGGTTCATTTCAGTTTATCAATAAATTGTAAATATTAGAGTTGAACTAATGCTTTTTGCAATTTAATATCTTTCTCGTTTATGAGGAGTCAGAATTAAGTGTATTATGTAACATCTGTGAGGAGTAAATTAAATTTTCATACATTGCGAAGCTAGTCACTCGGTGTTTTGGCAGAAGCTTTTTCAATAGCTAAGACAAGGGTTAACATTATTTTCTAGCCCGGTATCTGCTCAGGAAATTATTAGTTATTTTTTGAATAATTGTTCTTTTCTTCTGTGCAGATTTTGCATTGCTTCCTAGTTTTTAGTATACACTTGCATTATTTTATTGTTGTTCCAATTTGGTTCATCAGTTTTCACTGTATTGGAATAAATTTTGCACTACACAGCACTTTATTTTAGATTTGATCCTAATGGGGAGCAATTATTTTTATCTCTGTTTTTCGTAAATATCCACTGCACACTTCCAAGTTGATTTAGCACGAAGTTCATTTACATATACTGTTACTCCAAAGTAAACATTACAGATGCGTAGTTTGTACCACAATTCTATAGATTTGACGTCCTTATCATAGCTTACGTTGAGAGTTTATGCTGAATTTAATTGATAAATATAGTAAGTTATCTTCAATGTATTTATAGTGCTCTTTGTCTGACTGACGAATGTTGCTCAATAATTTACTTACAGCACTGTGCACTAATTAAGTATATCTCAAAAGGCCAGTTCTTTTAAATCGAAGCACAATAAATTTCTTTATTTTGGATGGTATCTACGTTTAACTTTCATCCATCGTTTTTTATGCAAAATTTTAGAAGTTTCAGTCAATAATTCTTCAATCATTTCGAGAACTGTTTCTCAATCACCATTTCCTAGCCTGTTTGGGTATGATTAAAATTAAATACAAATTGATTTTTAGCTTCAATTTCAAATAATCGCTACTGTTTCCATAAAATATACGCTGCCAGCTAGAGCAGAGTCAACTTTGTTTTTACCCAAGCGTCAGGCAAAAATTATTGCTCCTTCCGTGTAGCACAGATAACAAATCTGTTATTAAAAACAGGTTTTGCGAGTCCTGGCGCCAACTAAGCTATAGCGGCCTATGAGTGCTCCATGCTTCAAACAAAAGATGTTTTTAGGATTGACGAATATGCACATGACTTCAGTATGGAATATGCCGTATATTACATTCACCAGAAGTATTTAGTAGTGAATCCAAAAATTGTATTTTTGCGCCAGCAGGCCCAGGTGATTCATTGTTGAATTTATATGCAAATATCCATTCAACGTCTGTCTAACGATAATATTAGTAGCACCGGTAGATCCACAGTGAACTATTTGTCATTCCAATAACTGCTTGCTTAGATCCGGTGATACTGTTGCCTGTCTTGTTATTTCTTGTAAAGAGATGGATACGCATGTAACTCGATACAATTTAATCGAATTGTTGAAATGTTATTTAGAGATGCATAATCGTATTCACAGATATCTGTTGTCAGTCTTGTTAATATGTTATGCACAAACGCAGTTTGTATCCTATGGATGCATGTTCTGTGTAATAAAAAGACAATTTTATAGGTGTTGCGTGATTTTTGCCAGACCGTCCAGTCTGGGGCAGCATGGTTGCAAGCACCTGAAGAGGCGGAGCTTGTGAGTTTTGCACGCGCCGAGGCTTTGTCCTATTCAAATTAACTTCGTTAAAAAGAACACTCAATCAGAGTGAAGCAGAACAGAGCCCTGGAAGTTTTATTGTAGGAAGTTATCTCTTCTAATAAGCTTAAATAACAGCTGTCGTTCAAACAGTGGGCGGAGCTACCAGGCAACCGCACGCGCGGGCGGCACGTGGCGAGTTGCCAGGTGTTTACAATTCCAAAAAAACTGATCACCTTCACTCATCCTCTGGCCAAGTGCTAGTGGCAATTAGTAGCTCTTCTCTAGTGATAACAACTCCATAATATCATATTAGTACGCACGCAAAAATTCAAATAAGAGACAAACCAGCTATCGTTCACGGGTGTTTTCTTTTTTCTTGAACCCAGCAATCGATCAGGAACATTTGGCAGAACTTCGTAGTAGGTGCGTGTAAAATCGATGCAAAATTGACGTGCTTCTGCTACTGTATGCAATCAATTTCAGTGCATAGATTAACTTCTCGAACCGGTGAGTCAGTATTAACTGCTTGCAGATAGCGTATTGAGTACTGAATTGATTAATATCACGTGTTCGGAGTCACCTTGTATAAGTCTATTGTAAGTAAATATTGAACTGAATCGACAGGTTTCTACTTTGAGCATAAAATATTGTTGATGAAATTGATCTCTATAGTAGCCTGGATAGTTCTAAGTGATTTAACAGCTGTAGCTCTAAAAGCTACATGCAACAACTGCAAATTTTTTTATTGATATATTGGCGCCATGCGGCACATGACAACATACAGCTGAAAAGGTCCTAATATCGCGTGTGGCCTACCTCCGAGTATGTTATGTAACTTAGGTTAGAATAGGTGAGCTTAGTTAAGAATAAGTAAGGTTAATTTACCTTGCCTAACCTTTCTTATAGACATACTATGCCTAAATTTTAAGTAGGCCACCGACTTGACAAACCGTTTCTACCGTTCAGTACTATATGAAGCTACCAGAAGGACCTAATTTTCATCTGTTTCTTGTGCCGAGTTTTTTTTAAGTGAAAAGTAGCAGTAGACGTTGAATTGAGTACTCGTTGGTCTATGTGTATACGCAAAAAGTCATCACAAAGATCTGCTCATACATAATGTGCGCTCGGATATAGAATATGCGCTTATTAAACACGAGATGTTTGCAGTCTATCCGAAAGTATGCTGTACATGTATGCATTTCGCATATTCTGCACCGTTCATCCGACCTGTTCAGTCCCTACAATATCTAGCGATTGAACAACACCATGCACAGCATTAGGTTAAATATATATATATTTTCACATGAATAAGTATTTTTTCTTAGTGCAAAGTACGAGTGTATGGAAGAAGTTGGAAGATATTGACTTACAGTATTATTATTATTATTGAGTAGTTTAAGCCTGCATTTCCACAACTGCGATCTCACTGACAAAGAAGGAAGGGACATGTAGTACGTAGATGGAAACGCAGAACCCATGCACGACGATGTTCCCACATAGGATCAACGAGATTAGGAACAGGAAGTCAGGAAAGAAGTGGAACAACAGATGCAGTAGTAGTACGATATCTCAAGGAAGCAAAGGGGGCACGAAAGATAGACGTCTCGGAGGCCTAGCGAATGTCGAAAGTAACCTCCGCTGTCCCTCTCCCCCCCCCCCTGCGGTCGCTGCTCCTCATAACATAGGATGGACGAACCTAAATAACCTAACCCGAGAATAGACATTATTCACTATATTACTATGTAGTGTGATAATTATGACGGATTTAGGCAATTTCCGTAACCTAATATTTTGACGGTTCGTCCAACTCAATATATCCGTGGGTCTGCAAGCACGAGCTCCTACGCTTCGGCCAGGAAGCAAAGAGCGTAGCGTAGCATACTTTGCTTCCTGGCTTTGGTGATACTTCAGGCATGGTTAATTGAAGGCCGAATTAAGCCTTTGAGGTTTTACTTGTTCAAATCTTTACACAGAAGTTTAAGATTTTTTTTTAGTTTGAACGTATTGTAAGTGTTAGAAGCAACGCCTACTCATAATTCCATTATATGGCGCAAAATTGAGTTTAGGGAAACCGGTTTAGGGGCAGCGCTTGATATTCAATTCATTGGGTTGAGGCCAGGGCGCTTGTCTGAAGCTTCGAACGTCAAACTTCGAAGGGCCAATTTTCGTACCCAATTAAACATGCCCTTAATCTTCCTGAGACGCAAAAATTCAGTGTTACTGAGTACGATAGGTAATCTGCAGAGTTTGCTTAAATTCAGTAGAATAACCCAGATGCCTAGATGTTGGATGATCCTGTCGACGTCTGCTATGCTGCTGCAGTGATTATTATTATTTTTACATAATGGTTGGTTTGATAACTCCGAGAAGAATTTACAATCTGTCAAATACAAAAGCCGAAGGTACGCAATGCATTGTATACTTGAAGCAAGGCTCTTGGCACCAAGCTCTTCGTTGAAGTTGAGTGTTTCTATATATGTGATTTTAAAATTTATAGTATTTAATTTTTCTTCACGAAAGAAAAGCGTGTATCGTGAGAAAGACGATAGTGACCCCCAGTTCAGAAAAGGGGGGCGCACGCTCCCCACAAGTGTGCGCACACTTGTGTACACCTGCGCGAACGTACGCACGAACGATAGAGCTTCTTGCTGGTGTTCTGTTAGCCAGTCGGGGAGCGTACTGCCCCAAAACGGGGTAGTTGGGGGAGGGGGGTTGTGGTGACGATGACGTCGGTATTTTGGGGATTAGGGACAGTGGGGGTGAACAGCAGCACGTGGGGCAGGCACATGACCGACCTGCGGTATGGGATTTGTGTACCAAAATTCCTTCTGGCCTACCTTAGTGACGTATTTACAGCCGCAGCCTTAGGCCAGGGCCCCAGCAAAGTGCGACGCAATAAATCTATTGCACACACACAAAAAAAAAAAAAACGCAATATCGGGTAGAGCTATCTACTGCCCCCGCCGACCCAACTTAGATCGCGCGACACACTATCGCTCACAGGCGCCATGGGCCCCTCAAAAGTCGCATTGCATCACTTGTTGCGTCAGTGAGGCCCCGGCCCAAACACTGGTGAGCCGAGCTGATCGGCTTGCTGTGACGTCAGCAATAGACCAAAACTAATGTTTGGTGACTAGTCCCGTCCTACGAGCAGGGCTAGCGTCTCGATGACTACGCTTATCAGTTCGTGGCTGCCCTAGCAGAATTCTGGGTCACTTCAGAAGTTAAAATCATAAAACAGCATTTGGGGCGGCCAAAAAATTGGCCAAGGGATAGACCCTCCTACAATGGCCCTCGTCTGTTACAGTTAACCGAGGCTAAAGTTCCAGCAGGCTAAAGTTCTGCTGGAATACTCCTCACTTGCTGTAAAGTTACTGATGCATACAGTAGTAGATATTTCTAAGTAAATACCATTTATATTTGTGATCTAAAATAAATAAAATCTAGTTTTTAGACGTTGGAATAAATTAAGCGGACCGAAAGGGAGGCACGGCATGGCGGCGTTCGCTTGTTGGGGTTGTTGACCACAGCAGACACTTGGCTGCAGGTTCTCTGATAGGTCCCGATGCAGTACGTGGACGACCTCAGAGTGTGTGTGTTGAGTTTGGTTAGGTTTAATTAGGTTTCATTGGGTTATGTTTGGTTAGGTTGTATGTCTAGCCCTTGAAAACGACATATAGGTACAAAAATGAGGTATTTCAAAAACTATTAATCCCATTAGGTTTACTTTAGGTTATGTTTGGTTTGATTATGTTGGAATAGGCTAGGTTTAGCTGAAAATAGGTTAGGATAGGTTCAGTTCAGCTAAAACAGATGTCTAACCTAACCCACAGGCACACAGACATAAACCTAAAGGACACATAAGCTGCATATGATATCAATGCCTTTAAATATTGCTCTCATTACTAGTCTACTTACCTTAAAGTCTCCAGTTTGGACGGAAAACGATCACGGCCGCTGCAAAGAGAATTATATTCATTATTAGTACGCTTCACAACGAAATAAATTCCATTAAGTGTACGCATACTCTAGACCTATATATACTATACTGAATAGAAAATACTAAAATTGTATACCAAAGCTGAGTATGCAATTCAGTTTCAAAGTGTTTTTCTAGACCCAAAAAGCTGTCAAGGTGCGACCATGTAGTCAGTTTCGTCAAAACAATACACAAATAAATTTTTGTCCATGTATACGCCGTCCATTTTGACATACTCTTCAGTAATACACTATTTAATATGCTACTGCATCCAATAATAAAATTGAATTCTCATATTGTTTCATAGAAACTGATTAGGGACAGTTAATAGAGACGCGATCAATCGTACGCAAAAGCTGCATTGCCACGCAATTCTGTCTCCGACTGTGCTACAGGCACAAGGCTTCAGCTTATATAAAGGCGTCTCTATGCCACTAAAATGAATATCTAAAGTATATATATATATATATATATGAGTCGTTTCTTGCAGTTCGTACAAGCAGGCTTTGAGAATACCTCCTACTTTTGATTGAGTTTAAAGTTGCAATGACGCATGTAAAGTTTTGGCGTGACGTTCAAGCGTCATATGTAGTACTCACGTCAACCTGACAACCGTGTTGAAAAGTTTCGAGTGACTTCAACTTTTGCGATAGTGTGACTACGCTATTAGATTAGACAACTTTTAGGAAGGTGGAGAAAACTTTGAAACTGAATTATATATAACAGAGTAAAAACTTCGATACTACGGTGTAACATCGAAAATTATTACAACCTTGCAGTGTCCTTCAATAAACAGTTCCTAAAATTATTATTTATTTGCTCTAAAAATAACTCGTATTTGTCAGTTCTCGCAAAAGTTTTTGTCTAGGAAATCACAAGTTGATCGCTGTATTCCCTATTTTGTGCATCGTACGGCCCTTGACGATATGGAAGAGATGCTCTCTCTTGCGGATTTCTTTTACAAATATTCTGCGACACGGCTGGAAACTATATTTTTGTTGTTACCGCTCTCCTCGCCAGAAACTTACTTCTGTAAGCAACGTAGTACTAAAACAGTAACTTGACGCATTACCACTAGTAGTCGAACTAAAAAACCTATATTTTCGGTTGAGCGTAAGCCGAATAGCAGTCACTATCCTTACCCTATGTTGGTTGCAGATTTCTGCAATCTGCTAGGTCACATCTGTATCGGTAATGCTCATATTGCACATAGTACGAGAGATGCTGTAGGTCTTACTCGCGACACGTTTCTCCCGTAGATTCTACCCATTTTCGCGTCGGTGGCCGCCCTATAGCACTTGTATGTGCACCGCAGTCAACTCCGCTCGAGCTGATGCAAAAGACAAGTGCTATAGAGCGGCCGCCGACCAGAAAGTGGGTGGAATATAGTGGAGAGACGAGTCGCAAGCACGGGCATCAGCACTGTATTTAACATGGGCGTAAGTGTGACGGATGATGTGGTATGTAAGATTAAATGGAGAAAGAAGTAGTGCAGGATGTCGTTTGTCGCAACGACAAATATTTGAGCTTAGTTTAGGGCTAGCATAATAATTAGCGGAAAGTGAATAAGCTTTAGAGGAGTAATTATTAATGTGTTTAGTTCTCTTTAGATATTTCAACTTCTCTGTATTGTCCAATCCGTGCTTTGCCTCTGTGGCTCAGTTAGGCTGAGAATTAATACTCTCAAAAAGAGAGAATAAACAGCATTACGTAAAAATGGGATTTAAAGGTTTAATCCTTCATTTTTTGGTGAAAAACTTCGCTAGCGATTGCGGATCGCAAAGTCACGGAACTTTATTCGAACCTGAAAATTCCGGGGGGATCGCGGGCACGAAACGCCAAATTTTCGATTACTGAATAGTGATTGCGGACCACCTTAATTACGATGGCGTGTCCAGTACTGCGCATACTGTACCTCTGTTATTGGCATGTAAATGGCTGTAGAACCTAATAGATGAAGAAATATTGGTTTAAGGATGTGGAACCCAAAAGAGCTATTATTATTATTAAATCATACCAGACTGGCGGCGTAGGAACGGAGAAACTCCATGAGCTATTTGAGAATTAACTGAGTCGATTAAAGTGCTACTGTTACATAGATTTTTTATTAGCATCGCTATGATATTGCTTATAGGCACAAAGATGACCTACATAGTGACTACATACTGACCTAAGGCTGTCCATCTTGGGTGGTTTCTTGCCAGGTGGTCGATGCACCGGGAGCTTGTCCCGCAGCTGATCGTAAGCGTAGTTCATGTCCCTCATCCTGGTGCGCTCTCTGTCACAAGCGGACTTTTTGTATTCTGGGGACAGAACTGCATTTAATTTAGTTCGTTAAATGAACATGACATTCGCAGAAACACAGAAAAGTCTTCACTTTTTCTTTTGTCTCTCCGAACGGCTAACTTGTAATACCGTAGGGAAGTAAAGAACTGTGCTATATTTTTATTCGTTATACGAACGTGACTTTAGATGGATCAGTAAGAAGGTTTGCCATCACAGTTATTAATTAAAGTTATTAAAGGTGCTATATTTTGTCTCAGCATTTTGGCCGGAAGGTCGTGAGAGTACATACGTACAAATTTTGTCCGGTGTACACCTTGTGACAGGAAATAAGGCGCGAGCATCTCTAGCCCTACACTGCTCGGCCGAACAAATTCACTCAGCCGTGCTGCACCGGGCGACAAACGATAAGGGAAGACAGAAGAAACACCCGGGCGGGCTGCCCCTTTCGTGGCTTCCCGGAATACGTCGGCCACCTCGCAGAACAGAAAGAGAAATATAGAAGGCCGGGGCGCAAGTTCCGGTGTCTCTTTGGGAATGGGCCTGTAGATCCGTCTACTGCTCCCTATCTAATCTAACTTTATAAAACTAACCTCGTCAGCAGGAACTGCGGCCAGCTGCAACATCTCTTGCGGGAAAGGCACTCGGGTTTTCCCCTGGGTGCGTGAGACCCCTATATACCTATCTATATTCTGGCAGGGAAAGGGCTCGCTAGAATAAACACAAGAGGACGAACATGACTTTAACAACATTGCATGATTTTCAGTTTTTCTTACTTCAAATTATGGGCTTAATTGAATTTCATCCTTATTACATGCAAACATTTTGTACTTTGGGGACGCACAGAAACGCATTTAATTTAGTTCATTATTTGAATTTAACTGACCCAGACGACCAGTTTTAGAGTTTTCTTTCCAATTATTTCATTAGATGGATATCGATGAACTTTAATTCTTTACGAAACAGCGACTCCTCTCATCCGGCATGCATTATAGTCGAGTGAAGATATTTTTCACCAAGCAGAAGAGTAACTTCACGAAATGGATTTTACTTTCGATTAGTGTAGATAGCTGGCAGTAGAGAGACCAACAGGCTCATTCCCAGACTGCGTTCAGGACTTATGCTCCGGTTCTCTATGAGCTATTACCATTATATCAGTATTATTGAGATATGTGAGGAAGAAAAGAAGAGAAAAACTCATCGGATGAGATGATTTAATAATGATTTAACGATTTATTGCTGAAGATAGGCGACGCTGGGAGACGTTAAGTTAGTTGGGGCGGAAAAGACAATGGATTAAGATGGGTTCTGAACCTTTGATCGTTAACTATGACGACTGAGTTATGATGAACTACTTAAATTTACGCTAAAGGAAAACACAGCATTAATTGTTTTTTTGCCTCACGAACATTGCCGAACAAACAAGACAGCATTATTCTTATTTTTAAACCTTTCACTGCTCGATGAAAAACTGTTTATATTATCAATTTAGTTGAACACAATGAAAGCTGCTAGTAAATTGGCACTGACGTTGCTGTGACGTCACGAAGTTTGCTTTTCTATTGTCAGTTTTTTTCATGGAGCTACTAAACATGAAATTGAAAGAAAAACGATGAACGACTTGTGGTAATTATTGCCCGCAAAATGCATGAATATATGTTGTAATGATACTTCTCTCTTTAGGCATTGCATTATACCTCAAAGTGCTAGTTGCTCTCCCATAATTCTAGTTCAGTATTATTTCAGACAAATGATTTTCATTCTGTATAACTTTGTTCACATTTGGGTCACCATATTCGGTTGATATTTATATATTTTTTCAAAAGAATTATTCGCTAAAAAGCGCCTCAATTTGATTTTGGAAAATGCTTTTGTACTGTGCCTGTACTCTGTGATTTATTGTTGTAACTATGGAAGAGTGTACATGGTAATAAAGATAAATCCTATTCGGTTATTTTGTGAGAGTCTGTATTGAGACCTATAGCTCTACACTTCGGGTGGCGTACAAAGCACCCTTTCCCCCGGACCTAGTCCGGACACCATCAATGTATCTACATACGTATTTAAAGTTGGTATTAGCACGTTTTTCCCATGAACAAATTTTCCCCTATTCCAACTTTAAAGGTGCGCGTTCGTGCATTTTGATTATTCTCACCGTCTCTAGAGAGCTTTTCTTGCACTTTGGCACTCTTCCCTTTGCCTCCTCTGGATCCCAACCCACTTTTGCCTGTTGATTTTCGGCTGCAGGAGGCTGTGGCCGCCGTCAGGAGGGGCAGAGCGGCCGCTGCTCCCGACATGTTGGAGTGCAGGGATGTCGAATAAGACGAAGACGAAGAAGAAGAGGAGGAAGCACCCCGCCTGGTGACCATGGAACTGGTGCCGTACTTGGTAGAAAAAGCGCTTGGTGGCGGCATCGTCGTCGGGGCTTCCGGTTGTGGATAAGACGCCGCTAAGGTGTAAGAGGCCGGGGAGTACGTGGCGCTGTTGACCCCGTAACTTTGGTTGGCAATCTCCATGGAAAACCTTTGGAAGAGAAATACCAGGTTAGATGTTAGCGTAGTTCGACAAAGTGAATAGTGACTGAAATGGACATTCGTGTAGCAGTCCAGCAGCATTAATAGAGCACTCTGAGAGCCCATACCTCTGCCAAGTGAGGTAAAGGTAACGAAAAATTCAAATTAGTTCTGAAACCATGAATTTCCTCGTATCAATACCAAAATTTGACAATTTGTGCATTTTAATATTATCACCAGTTTGTGTTATTTTCTTGCAGATCCATTCATAACTTTTTCAGTTGTGCTGCTAACAAACATTCTGACATACATTAGTCAACCAGACAAACATAGCCACCAATCATCGACAAATTTTTACAATTACGTCTTTTACCTTTACTAAGAATCTCTGCAAATTTCAAAAAATCCATTGATAACTTTTTGAGTTATTGTGCTTACAGGCATAAAATCAAACACAGTGACAAACAAACACAACATCACAAACATTTGGCCATTCATTCTTTGTAATATACCGAAAAAAAACTCTTGTGAATTTCATGAAAATCCGTCTATAACTTTTTGAGTTATGGTGCTAAGAAAAAATAGGCAGACAAACAGATGAACGGATTTCCACCTAAAGTTAATCATCAGTTACTGTTAACATGCCTAACAATCCCTGTAATTTTCATAAATAATATCCGTTTATACCTTTTTGAGTTATCGTGGAGACAGACAAAGAAACAGACAAACACGACAAAAACATAACCTCCTTGGCGGAGGTAATTAGCTGCAACACTGATTCATCTCAATCAAGGGTCGGCAACCTCCGACCCGCGGGGCAGATCCGGCTCGCATAGGCCGTGAGTCTGGCTCGCCACCCTATTTTTTTTTATGTGTGTTACTGTTACGAAAAGTATTCGCTTTACGGGACTTTACATGTCATGCTGGCCCACGGCCTGCTCCTGAAAGTTACATCCGGCCCTCACTCAGAAAAGTTGCCAAATTATGAATTCTAAAGCAACAGTATGCAGGCGATGATAATTAACATTAGAGCATCATTCAAACTAAAAACTTGTCTTTCGCGTTAAAATTGTGCATTAGGACAAAGAATACTGCTTGGCAACATAACTTGTACGTTTGGTAAGGAAATACGTTGCTCCATTAAAT
Source organism: Parhyale hawaiensis (assembly GCA_001587735.2). Taxonomy (NCBI): domain Eukaryota; kingdom Metazoa; phylum Arthropoda; class Malacostraca; order Amphipoda; family Hyalidae; genus Parhyale; species Parhyale hawaiensis. The sequence goes on along the minus strand of LQNS02278169.1, from coordinate 9,080,068 downwards.
CGGTGGTAATCTTCGTGCATGGTATATTTGAGGCATCATCCATCGATTGGAGAGGTAAAACTGAGCTAAACTAAACTAAACTTGATTGGCTTGAATTTTTGAGAATTTTACAGAAGTTCGTAGGTTCGCCCATTTGGATCGAGTTGCAGGCCTTAAGCCTAAATTGCATATTTTTAAGTCGACTTAATTTACTCCGTAGAATGGAGTGTTTCAGTCATATCAGGCGTAATTGGTTTGTTTCCAAGAGCTACAGCAAGATTCAAAGTGGCGAAACCAAAGCTCCTCACTGAAGCTCCGGACTAGTCAAACCTATTGGGTTTAGCTCTACTCGGTCTAGCCATGCCAATTGGTGGTACCTTTGATCATTTACTTTAAAGTTTTCATGCCATGGGTAATATCGTACTATTTAGCGAACTAGTTCATAAATGAAGCTACAGGAAACCCCCAATTAACATGGGGGACAAGGGGCTATGCTAATAATATCTACGGTAAACGAATAAATAGATACTGAACAATTTTCTATGTCTAAATACTATGTTCATTGAGGAACGTTGTATATTTCATATTTTAATAGGGGTCTCGATATCTAAATCGAGGCTAAGTTTATCTAATTCTCTGTTATGCGAAACTATCTTAACCGGGGTTATCATGTATTTAAAAAGAACGGCAACTTAGTAACACTAGTGAACCCGAATTTAGAGTCTGCTGTTAAATTCTGGTCGCCACATCAAGGAAAAAATATGCGGCGTGTTCGATCGGACAGTAAAATTAATCTTTTGATGCATGACTTGTCCGAATATTCAGACAGATGCTCTGGCTTCGACTTACGATTCAAGTTTCAGTCGTCAACTCTTAGTCAGTTACGTGTGAGACTTCCATGAACTTAGGTTTACTCTGTAAAATGGAGACATCAGTCAGTTCAACATAGTAGGGCTGTTTGAAGCACCTGCAGGCTGCAACACGATTCAAAGCGACGGAGCTAAAAGTCCTGTCTGGAGATCCGGACAAGTTAAACCAAGTAGGCTTGGCTGATCGATTTTGACGACCCAATCGAACGTGCTCATAGGAAATATTGAAAGAATCCAAACGAAAGCAACAAATTTGATACGTCAGCTGTGAAAATAGCCGTACGAGCGTCACCTACAGGAAGTCGGACTCATCTCTTTCCAGTAAAGATGACTCAGGGGGCAATTTGTAGAAACAGTCATCTACATATTGGCTTAAAAGACATGCATACAACGGGACTTTTTGATGAAAACGTTAATGATCGCCTCGGAGCAAAAGCCCAAAACTCAAACACCAGGAACAGTGAATAATTCTAAGCCAGTAGTTTTCCTGAACTTCACAGTGAACATTTGTATCATCCTCCCAACCGAAGTATTCGGTGTAGGGCAGTCAACGCGTTCAAAAATCGTTTGGACAAACACGGGCGCGTCACCCACCACAGGTACGAATTCGTCCTCCAGGACTTTTGACTTTTTTACGGCCGAAGCTTTAGAGGTCACCACGATCCATTATCTATTATATCCCTACTAACCTAACAACTTAACGTGTTCGAGTCCCCGTTGTCTACTGCAGCTAATTGCGCTAGCACAATCACCTCCTGGCTGAGTTTTTTTTTCACTCAGTTATCTAATGATTTTAACTTTACGGCAATAGTTCACAGAGAGCTAGAGCGTCAGTTCCGGATGCTCTCTGGGAAGTGCCTGTTGGTCAGTCTGCTGTCGAATCTACTACTACTCATTCCGTACAGTACCTAGAATGATAATTTTCATGCACAAGGTCAGTACAGTACCTGGAATGATAACTTTCATGCATAGGGTACGCCGACACTTGGTACGCGAAGTCGGTTTCGTTGCGCAGCATGAAGCCCCCGGCGACGTTGAGTTCGGCACCCCCGACCCCGTACATCATGGCGCTGGCGCTCGTGGCATCGAAGGTGGTAGGATGGTCTGTGACTGCGGCCATCGCCCGGAGGTGAGGATGGGCGTTTTCCGAGGACGCCGCCTCTTCTGAGTACGGGGATATGTAGGGATGACTTGAGCTTAGCGATAGTGGCCTATGGAGAGAGAAAAAGGCAGGATAATGGTATGCGTAGTAGAATTTCTCGAACGGAAAAGTTCCTGGAAACGAAACTTCCTAAAATGGAGAAAATTTAGAAACGGAAACAGTTTACAGGGCCACTCTTAGGGAATCGTGGCACAGCTGACACTTTATGAAGTGACTAGTAGTCTAGTAGAATGGTATATTATGTGGACTACAGTACAGCTGAAAAAAAAAACACTTCATGAACCTAAGGGAATAACAATGCTGTAGCACTTCGCATCTGAAAACGAAGACTCCTCTGGAAACGGAGACAGTATTTCTGGCTACAGTTGGAGGTTGCCAGCGCACCATAACGGTCATTCTAACACAGACTATTCACTGATGGATTGGAAGTTTGACTCGCGATAGTTGCCTATGGCAAAAAATCATAGTATGTAATTTATAGTATCAACCTGAGAATCGCATGGCGTAAATACAGTGTGTGTGATAATATTTCTTCAAGACCTTTTATCTGAGTCTAATGGAATTGTACTTAGCACAAGTGGCAAAAAAAGAATGCGTAGTGTTTAATATATTAAGAATCCGTCTAGAAATTCATAAAATATACGTACCTATCTCTTACATAGCTCTTCTAACGACTGGCAATTTTGGCGATATTTAGTCTCAGATTTTGATCACATAACTAAACATAGGCGCTGAAAAGATTGATACAACCTACGTAGGCAGAGTGGCCCACGGCAACGATGCTCGTCACTCTACATTTCTTTTACTATACGTAGAATGTAGACATACATTATTAGTTTCGACATGATGAAGTAAATAGCGTAATTACATTGCTTTCATGTGCGTGGTGGGCACCGAAGAATGAAAAATTTAGGGAAATCCCAAGAAATTCAAATTTTCAGGGCATTGTTCCAAAATATTCTGAGCTTAGATACTATATTCTTAAGATGCCATTTATCTAAATACTTTCTGCAAGTTTATGGACTAAGATTTTTTTTTGTTTTAGCATCAGTTTTCAAAAGCTCTTTTTTCTGATGTACTTCGGTAATATACTCACTTCAGTGTGGCGTATGAAGGAGACGGGTCCTTAGGATATCTGAAGGAATCCGCAACTCTGCTGAAGGCAGATTCGATGCTCGGTAATTTGGCTGAAGCATCGTCCGCGGAGGTTTCAGATCCAGCTCCTCCTGATGACCCCTCGCCCATGTTCCCTAATCTTCCATCGGTAGTTCCGATGGCCACACTTGTCTCATAGTCGCCTATTTTGATGCCGAGCGCACCGCTGGGTAGCGTTACTTGTAGACTAGTTGCTGCGGCTCCAGCGCTGGAAATTATTCCTGCTTCTGAAGACTGACTGCTGTCTGGAACATCAAATCTGTCAGGCGCTACAGATCGGGTGGCCAAAGAGCTGTAATCGACAGGCGTGTCCTGAGGGGATGAGACATGCAGATTGGCTTCCTCCGAGTCTGACGGCGACGAGGGAGTTGAGGGCTGTTGACTGAACGGCACAGTGCTGCCTAATGGTACGGAGCTTATACTTGGGGCGCCCATAAAAACATTACACGTCTTAAAACCTTTGAAATCCGCAACGGTATTTTTCGAATTGGATGTTCCCTCAGGAGAAAATGCTGGTAAACGGTGAACTTGGGAAGTAGACGAACTTCGTGAAGAATGATGCGTTATTACCCTGGAAGCTGGTGACTCGCTACTAGAAGCTCCTGGTTGGTGTGGCAGTTCAGTCGTTGATGGCCGGTCATTTTTCCCGCTATTTTTTTTCGAAAATGCTGAAGTACTAGAAGATGCTATTGAGTGCACTTGATAGTGTATAGGTTGTTGATTTATTCCAACTGCTTCCTTTGCAGTATTATTAACAGGCGAAGCTTTGGATGAAGACGGTAGGTGTAGAAGGGTTCCACCGTTGGTGTCTCCATTTTCGCTTCTCTTTTCATCAGCTGCTCTTATAACTTTGATTGGACTTCCGTTACCGGAGCCGGCGGATTCCTTGGTAATACTTCCAGCATTACTGCAGATACTTTTCTTTGGAAAATTTTCTAAGAGGCTTGCAAATGCTGACGGTTGTTTAATAACCGAGGACGGGGTTAATTCATCTTCAATAAGGAGCTTAGTCTGAGTGATCTTAACCACCCTTTCGTAGTCGGCAGGGCTAGGCTGGTGTACTTCCTCGGATTCTGTCTTGATGTTCTTCATCCCATTACGATTGAGCTCGGCTGCTGACCTCACCTGGATTTTTATTTCGTTGTCGGGTGTCGGCACTGAGGTATCGGACGTTCGTGGTAGCTTGCTGGGCACGGACGCCCGTGGTCCAGTAAGGATTCTTTTAGGATTAATTTGCACTACTTTGATGGTGTTGTTCTGCTTGAAGGCGTTGCTTTGCTTGGCGTCAGATGAGAAGTTCTGGGGTTTGGAAGTGCTGCAGTCCAGGGCTACTTGGCTCATTTCCTGTTCTCCTGATATTCGTCTGCTGGAAGAAGCAGCTGCCGTTCGAGCGCCTCTGCTGGATTTCGGCATGCTGTGACAAATACAAATGTGCTATTTACGTTATTTTAGAGTAGAGATATGATACCTGCATGCAGCCCCACTTGCCGCTCTGCGGTCCAGCCACGAGATAAAATTAAAAAGATCGGAAAGTTGCAAAAAAGGAAGAAATGGTAGGAGAATAGCAAAAATAACAAGAGAATAGAAAAATTGGCAATGGGCAGCCGAAATCCGGAGTTGGAGCCTCAGGGTGGCAGGACGCAGCTACGCAGAATAGGTTATCTCACATGCATTCGCAGTATACTTGTTTGGTTATAACATTACAATAACTATCACAGCAATAACAATAAGAGCATCTATTCATTCACGGCTAAAATAATTTTCCATATATTTCGCCTACTCTTGGTAATCTTTAGATATCACTCAGTAAGTTTCAAAGGCGAGCTCGAGAAAATTTTGCTTCAGTTATCTTAAGGTATGGTATCATTAGGGGTTAAGAATAATTTATGTCAGCTTGTATGGAATCATTCGTTTCCTCGTAAGACCGTTAAACATTTTTTTTTTCAGTCAAAATTCATCTTCCCAAGCAGTCGACACATGTACAATCCGAGAGAGCGAGGGTGTATAGGCAAACGTTATGTGTATGTTCACAGCGTTTTTTAGAGACTCATTGCCTGTGTTACTCTTTTCACGCAAGCTGTGGCTGTGCTGCGGGCTGTGAGTTTCCGCGAGGATTTTGTATGCTCAGTATTTTCATCCTGGGAATGGCATTGTCCCAGAAAGACTAAGCTTAACTAACGAACAACTCAACTTGTGGTATCAACTGCAGCGTATTTGTTAAGGACGACAGCGTAATATATTCTTGAGAAGGAATAGTAGGAATTGTCCTGCTGGAATATTGTCTCAACATTACAAAGTCTGCAGCCAAATTTTGTTTGTAATGTAAACATGACAGCCACTATACTGGCGCTATATTTTGCTGCTAGAATTTGGCATATTTGCGTCAGCAAGGCGCTGCCAAAACAGGGTTATTATCTTGAATTTTGTTCATTCACTTCTCTGCACAACTCTATTTTCATCAAACTCCAATGCTGCCGATAATAGAGACAATAACAATCATACTAACAAAAGGCAGAAAAATATTATCGATAATGATGAAAAGAATAATACTAATAAAAAAAACGGCAATTATAACTAGTCATTAGCTATAAAGTACACGGGAAATCTCACAATTCGCAGCATAGCAAATCACGCGATGATACCCTAGCTAGAGCATTGAACCCTCCCTGAGCTCCTAATTTAGACCCACAAACGATATCGTCGCCAATGCACCGCCGCTTTTGCTTCGCAACCGCCGGTTGGCATGACTACGGTTGGCATGCAAATGCCGTGATTGTGCTAACGATACTTTTTATGGTCTCGAATGTAAAATTTTTCAGCTGTAAGTATAACGCGACTCTAATGATGACCAGGGACGGCAGTAAATAACGACACAAAATAATGACTTCTCGAAGCCTTATTTCCTTCCGCTCTTCTTTGTAATTCTTTTATCAGTAATAACTTTAGTTTCTATTTGGTTATTTACGAGCTCTGAGAAAAAAAAAATCATCAGCAGTTGGAAAGAAGTGCAATCTACATAGTATCTCTGCTACCTCTTAGAAGTATACTTCATTATTCTTCACTACTTGGAAGAACGAAGAAGAAAAATGGCCATTCAGTAGATGAACAATCTCATATCTAATGCTTCACATCGGGACGGAGAGAACAACTATAAGCAACCAACCAACAAACTGTGTATCCTTAAATTAACACACGGCAGGATAACATTCCTTCACTGAGGTGAGCTGTGGTACACGTGCACTTCGTTGTAATGAACAACATATTCGAGGACTATAACCAAATAATCTAAATTTGGCCCAAACCAGTCATCCTTTAACGTGTTAAGGCTTACCTTAGGAAAAAGCGGCAATATTCTCTTAACTTAAGTACATATAACAATTGAACAGTGCGGAGTTCTTCAGTCTGGACGAACCACTGATCGTCCAGGGCTTGGAACGTCTGACGCCGAGGCCACCCTTTGAAATTCCACGTTCAACTTATGAGCGAATTTTCAGCTCGCGCGTGGCTCAACTTAGTACTTTCCATAGGTATCATAAATGCCGGTTTTCTGAACGTTAGCTCAGAAGTAGAGCGTGCGATTGTATAGTGTGGCTCCGGCATTAGCAAAACAGTTACGTGCTGCTGGAAATTCGCAGTGGGTTCATTATCCTACGATCCCTTAAGTTTATAGATAGTGAAGACACAGTGTTGCTATATTGAGCTAAGGTCAGTGAAGTGAATGTTTTTATAACATCCATTTATTTTTCCTTTCTTTTTTTTTTCTTTCGTCTTCCATTTTTTCTCCTCTCGTTTCTCCATTCCTCTACATCCTACTAACATAATGGCAATAGCTCATAGAAGGCCGGGGTGTAAGTCCCGGTATCTCTTTGGGAATGGGCCTCTTGGTTCGTCTACTGCCGCCTATCTAATCTAATCTAATCCAGCCTCTAAAAATGATGGCAGACAGTTGCATCGAAACCTCGGCATTCTTTATGTTCATTATTATTAATTTTTCTTTGCAGAATTCGTGCCATGTGTCTTCTTATTAACTCCTGACAGTGTCCAGCGCGTCCAGTTTCACTAGGGCAAAAAACGTTTAACATTACCATCATCCTACTTGTTCTGTCAAGCTGTCAGTTTTTCGAACAGGCTGACAAGAACCTCGATCGGCGCTTGCTACACTTTTGCAGGACTTCTAGAAGTTAACTGACACAATCTACATTTTTTTATTCCTGTTTGTTTGCATTCCTGTTTGTTTGGCCGATTTGCATTCCTGTTCTGATGTTCCATTTACGTAATACATGTGGCTACTATTCTTTTTTCTTTTATATATTCACACGCTTGTAAATTCCAGGCTGTAATTCAGCTTATTTTTATATGGTAGGGCGATTCATAAAAAAATCCATACATTCTTACAAAAACACAACGACGGTAACGATGGAAATATGATAACTGCATGTTCAAAGAAAAAATAATAAAAAAGAATAGACGTATTTACGGCAAAAGTTGCCTTGATAAGCAAAACCTAAAAATATAGTTACTTCCAACAATCATTCTGATATTCATATGAAACAACTTAGTCACATAAAAATACTTAACTACCATTATCGCTTGAAAAAATTTAAGCATAGATCTGTGTATCGCTCTAATAATTTTCATTAACCAAACATTTATACACATACAAACGAATAAGCTTTCTTCAAAGCAATAGGCAAAAATTTGTTGTTAATTAAAAACATTTTGAGTTTAAAACGTTAGAAAGCTATATACTATCGTCATAGTATTCCCTAACAGTGCCTCTCTTTCGCCAAATGGAAATATTGGATGTTATCACTCAGGTAATCCTACATTTACATTGAAAATGTGATTCTACCATTAGGACAGATGTTGGCTTAGTAGCGGAGAATTTTTTTTCATGTATATTTCAGTTTTTCACTATAGAGGAAGAATGGTTGTCATATCGGCAAAATATTTTATTTGATCGCACTGGTAAATGTTTAGCATCTACAATGTGTGTCTTATCGTTTCACATATATTGATTCAGGCGAAAATCCTACCTTGCAATTTATTCGATAGAAATAATGAACATTTCCGTGAAAAAAACAGTTTTCAGTTGCCCATTTTGATTATAAAAACATGAACCTTAACTTTAGTTTTAGTCACATTGAGGAAAGAGATTTATGCTGTCTTTATTCAGATGTGAATAAACACTTTCAAGATCATATGTTTCACGTTTTGACTTAGTTAATAAAATGAAATAAAATAAAATAAAATAACACGGGGCTGTGATCGGATTTAGACTAAAAGTGTTCGATGATATCGACGTTTGGATTATGCTGAAGTGACAAAAGTAAGTGGTGCCCATTTCTCAATTTCAATAAAACTGCTTCCTAGCTGCCGCCGACAAAGTTCTAATTGGGAGCTGCACTATTGAGTAAAAAACATTTGGATTTGAAAACTAAAAAAATAAAAACAACTTGTGCTTTGTGGATGCATGCAAGTAAATACAAATAAATACAGGTAAATGTAGGTCAATGCAGGCAAATCTAAGCAAAAACAGGTAAACGTAGGTAACTCTAGGTAAAGTAAATGCAGGCAATTGCTCGCAGATGCAAGTGAATACTGGTAAATGTTGTAAGATGCAGGTTATGTTAGTAGAATCAGGTGAATGTAGGTAACTAGAGGTAAATGTTTGTAGATTCAGGTATATGTAAAGAAAGTGGCCGACAAGCCCCCTGGAAACCTAATGAGCTTTCGATTTGTCACTACAGGTGGAGCTTAACCTATATTCATAATTTCGACCGCCCCCACTCAGGGCCTCTGATTTTCCAAATCGTCTTAGGTTCACGCAGAAATACCCGAATATGAATCTGTGCTTAGGAAAGTTTGATCTTTTTAGAGACAAAATCGAATCAGACTCGTAAATATCTTTTTGGATAACTCATAACTGTTTTGCGTTTTTGGATTTATCACTGTTCAAGCTAAATCTAAATTGGAAATAAAGTTTAATATGCCGTTGCAGTAGCGAAGATAAGTCTAACGCACTCGAGGGAAATTTAGGTTTGGATTATAAGTAAGTTGGCATAATCGACAGCTCTATGGTTTTAAAAATATTATCTTTCGACATAACCGAAGATATGCAGCAGAGTGCATTTGAAGGGACACAAGTGGACACTCTGTGTTGCATGCTGGCTCTGAGTCACATGGCACTATTTAGGTTGTGCCCTGACCGTTACATGGTTGTACAAGTGTGAAGCGCAACGCAGCATCTGTTTCAAATAATATTATCCTAAACACTTGACTCCTTCATAGCACCTGTTCCAAAATCACAACACTTGCCAACACACCACACACACACACCTTCTCCTGATGCTACCAATTGCTGGCGCAGTGATCAGTTGCGGGTGAGATTCAGCAGGTACCACATCTTGCTCACGCCCATATATTTCGAGTTCTGTTCACTGACCACTTTTTTTGGACCGTGACTTTGTTCAATACGTCACGTTCTGGTAAATACCCGCGGTGTGTCAAGCGGAAAGGTGTTCAAGCAAAAAATGAGTTAGGTGGTAGACTTTGGATATGACGTGAACCTCATCAGTACGTCGCAGCAGCTTGAACAAAACTGAATGTATTTTGAAGTTGGGAGCTTGAGGAGAACGGCCACCAGAGGGCAGCAGCTGGTGTTGCTAGTAGTGGCTGGAATATCTCACACAGACAGAGATTTTAATGAGTGGCAGGTGCGGGTGTGGCTTGCAGGTGTGTGCTAGCCAACGGACATCTGTGTACATATGCAACGCCGGGAACTGCGGCAGAGGGGAGGGTGGAGGTGGGGTAGGTTAAGATCAGGAGGATAGGGTGGGTGTAACAGAGAGCAAAAAGTCAAAACTGACGGAAAACCTGGGTTGAGGTGGAAGCGCTGTAGGTTGAAATGAAGTTTTATTTTAAAATAGTTATGTTGATACACAGGGTTGGGAACTTGAAAAAAGTTGAAATGAGGTATTGGGTTGAAATGGGTTTTTCCTTGAAAGAGGTTGCGGTGATATAAATACGATATGTATTGGGTTTAGCTGAGGTAGGAGCAACTCGGAATAAGGCTGTAATGAATCTCAATCAAATTAAGAGTATGTCTTAGATAACAATTTGATTAAGATCAGTGACTTAGAATAGCACTGTAATGACATAGAAGGGGGGTTGTGAGGAGCTAGAATGAATTTCGGACGATTTAGCATAGGACTGGAAAGGCACCGGCAGATATTAGACTCCTGGGGTACTAAAGGGAAGTAAACAATGTCAGGCGGAACGGGAAAATAGGGTAGTGGCAGTTGTTGCAGCACAGTCGACGATGGGAATGGCTTAGGGGACATAGTTTGAGTGGAAACCAAGAGCGACTGGAGGAAGCAAAGAAGTAGCAAGGATAGATCCAGGAGAGCTAGTTAGTGAGGGCCATCAGTGGTGCAGTAAAGAGAAGGGAGTGCAAGTGTTCGGGAGGAGGGAGGTGGTGGTGGTGGTCGTGGAGGGGTGCAGGTGGGGGGAAGCAGGATGTGGGGTTACTGGTGCGTGAGGGTAGAGTGGAGATACTGGCTTGAATGACGAGGTGGAAGTGGTGTACGTTTGTGTGTACGTGCGCACGTGGGAAGTTATAACAAAATTCCGGTAATGATATGAAGGTTTAGTGATTTATTTAAACACCTTTAGGCATAATGCTTGGCGATTGAGTGTGGAACAAAAGTGCAAGTAGTTGGTCGAGACAATCGGGTCACCAAGGTTGTAGGGGAAGAGAGGAAACATAACAATTCCGTAATGAAAAAAATTTAATTTAAGGCTAAAATTGCTATAACGAGGGACTAACTTTTCTTCTTCAGCGTATTTACAATGATTGTGACAAATTACCCATTGATGTTGACGAATATATTTGGGGCTAAAATCCCGAAAATGAACCTCAGCGTATCTTGAGCTGCGTAATAGCAGCAACGGAGATTAACGACCTCAGTGATAAGTACGAAACGATTTTGTGCTAAAACATTTAAAGGAAGAATGGATGTCGAAAATATCTGTCCGAAGGAAGGGGTCGAATGAAATATTTATGAATGAGCATGGGTGCCAGAATAGTTACCTCGGCGAAGGGGCCCGGGTTATGTTTTCGTCGTGTTTGTCTGTCTGTCACCAAGATAACTCAAAAAGTTAAGGACCGACTTGGATGAAATTTTGAGGGATAGTTAGGTATGTTAGGAGGAACAGATGATGAACTTTTGGTGAATATATGTTCATTCATTTGTTTGTTCGTGTGTCTGCTTGTCTGCCTCATTTTTCTCCATGCCATAACTAAAAAATTAGATGATGGATTTTTATGAAATTAACATGAGTTGTTAGGTATATAACAAAGAAAAGATGACCAAATTTTGGTAATGATCCCTTGGTTCGTTCGTTTGTCACTGTTTTTAATTTTATGCTTGTTAGCATAATAACTCAAATAATAACAAATGGATCTTTATGAAATTCATAAGGGTTGTTAGTAATGTTAAAAGACACAAATGATTAAATTTTGGTGAAAATCGGTTTGTTCGTTTGTACGTTGGACTCATGTTTGTCGTAACGTTTGTTAGCAGCACAACTCAAAAAGTTATGAACGGATCTTCAAGAAAACTGCACAAGCTGTTATTGCTATCAAATAGCACAAATGATTCGATTTTGGAGTTTGTAGAAAGAAAATTAGGGTGTCACAGCCAATTTGAATTTTTTGCTACCGTTGCCTCACTTGGCGGAAATATGCGCTCTCATAGTGCTCTAGTTAATATTTACTTTCAGCTGATTTGAAGTATAAATTACAATAATGTGAGGTACAATGAAAGTTTAGATACGATTGTAAAATCGTGATAGCGATATATTTTATTCAGTATGGTCACTGTGACTCTGATTCAGAATATATATATATATATATAGATATTATACATATTTTCTATAAGAAGCATAAATATAATGTAGAAAACAATGAGAAGCTGTTGAAATTTTTTTAGCCACGACGCGCGTTTCGCCGTAGCCTCAGGTAATCATGTGGGAGGCACGAAGTTGACCAAATTTAATTCGTTAAGATCTTGTGACATTTTAGCAGGTGAATATAGGAAAGTGTAACGTTGATACCGAGTTTTCGAAAGATATAAATGTCATTTCCAATTTGGCATTTTTTTTCAATTTTAAAATTCTGTCCGCTGAATCAACACCAATTACTGCACGGAATGCAGACACATATATAGATGCACCCGGGCTCGGAAATATACGTTCTTTCAAAGGGCACGTTAAGGTTCGCACATTGGCTATGAAGTCTACCATACTGATGTGCCAACCTTAACGTGCTCTTTGGAGGAACGTACACTTCTAAGCCCGGGTGTATCTGTATGTCTGCATTCCGTGCAGTAATTGGTGTCGACTCAGCTGAAAGCTTTTCAAAATTGAAAAACATTTGCTAGATTGGAAATGACATTTATATTTTTCGAAAATTCGGTATCATCGTTACACCTTCCTATATTAACCTACCAAAATTTTACAAGATCTTTACGAATTAAATTTGGTCGACTTCGAGCCTCCCACCTGATGAGCTGAGGTTTACAGCGAAACACGCGTCGTGGCTCAAAAAAATGTTTACAGTTTCTCATTGATTTCTACAATATTTTATAACATTTGAAGAAAATAAATTAATTTCGGAAGCCATGGCAAGTTGATTCAATATATGCAGCAGGCGGCGGAACTACAAATATATAGATACTCATCGATAATGTAATTTTTAGGCTAGAATTTCTGTGATGAACATAAAAATGACGTTGTTTAGAATTGAAAGATGAAGTTGGCAGTATTGTGCCAGTACGTGAGTGCAAAAAGAGAAATTGCTAACAATTTTTCTAGCTGTGTTAACAGTGGTGGAGATGAGCTACCGCAGTAATAGCCGTGGAAGTATTTTGATTTCTGTGCTATATGTGAAATAACGACTGCTAAAAACTTGTGCCATGTTCGTAGATGTGTAGCCTAATGATACATGAGTACGATGGCAGTGTCAATGAGATTGTAGAGTAGAAGTGAAAATTGTATATATGAATGGCGACATTTCGTTTCTGTATATTTAGAGTAATAGCGATAAATTACTTAGATGATGGCGAAACGAAAAAAAGCCGTTATTAATGTTGAAATCGTATTAAACGGTGCAGCCTTGGATTACCTGTACACGACTCAATTTCCTCGCTACTGGAGGAATATTTTAGGATATCTATGTACCAAAATTGTAGCTATGATGGACAGTCCAAAGTTCTTTAGATTTAGTTTACTGTTGTTAGCTTAATGTAGAGGAGTTAGTGCGACAATCAAAATATACTATATGTGAACGTATAATATGTGTTTTATAACAACAGAGTCTTCGTGGAGAAACATTCAAGTAAGCGGATGGCAGTTGATTAGCAAGAAGAATAGGAAGTATAAGAAGTAAATATGTAATAAAGAGTAGAAACAAAAAAGTTAGATGACGTAGTAAGAAGACAAAAGACGAAGTTGGAAGTGGTGAGAAGACGAAAGAGGACGAAAAAGAAATAATACGATCACAGTACGGAGAAGTGAGAAGTAGTGAGAAGAAGTAAGTCGAGAAGTAGCGAAAAGAAGGAAGTAAGAAGATGACGTAAGAAGAGAGGTGAGAAGTGAAAAATAGTGAGAAGTAAGAAGTATGACGACGTAAGAAGAAGCATGACGGAGTAAGAAGAAGTGAGAAGAAGTAGGAATTACCAAGAAGTAACTACATGTAAGAACTGATTGTATTTCAGTTAAGAATGTCCTGATCAGTAAATACTAAATTACTGAGTGTAGGGTTCAATAATGGCGTAGAAGTGACGCAAAATAGTATGCTGAGATATCGACGTACAAAATGTACTTGCGAGTGACAAGGAGATCGTAGTGGTGCGTGCCAAGCGCCGCCACTACGTACAGGCAGGTAGTACTTTCTATTACACTACAGTGTACTACACACCTATTGTCCAAAGCTTTTTCATGCTGACCTCTTTGCGGCCTCCAAGTGCGTTCCCAGCTCTTCCCCCCTCCTCCACGCACATTTTTATGCTGTTTGGTATTAATAGTTGCGCCTTGATGCCCCTCTGGTGCCCCCATTAACCCCACCGCCCCTCAGATAATTCTATCACCACTGGGGGAGGGGGCGGTAGTTTCCACTTCGGGGACCACCGCAGGGTAGTGTGTGTTGTGTCTCTGGGACGCAACATCTCGCAGATTGTAAAATAAATACTTGCCTGCGGTGGAGAAGATTAGCTTAGCTCCATTGTTAAAATCTAATCCGATTGAGGCAACCCATTGCGACTGCAATCATCTAATCCGAGTGAGGTAATCTAAACCAATTGAAATAATCTAATATGAGTGAGATAATATAATCCGATTGAGATAAGCTGATGCGATTATTGTACTCTAATATGATTTAGATAATCTAATCCGATTAAGGTAATCTAATCTGATTCATATAATCTAATCTCATTTAGATAATCTAATCCGATTAAGGTAATCGAATCCAATTGGGATAATCTAATTTAACGAAGATTAATTAAAGTAGATTGGCTTGAAAATGTTACGGGATTTCAGTTTTGAGCGATCGGTTCCGTACGTCGGACCGAGTTTCAGGCTTTAATCCCAAACGGATTACGCTGCAGGCGGCCGAAAACGGAATTCACAGATCAGGATTGAATTTTATGTCTCCTTAGGCGTTATCGGTTTGTGATTAAAGCGTGAAATTCTCTCCAACACGGTAAATCGGACGCTGAGAATTGAAGCCCGTCAAATGTTAGTCTAACCGGATTAGATTACTCCCATGAAAGCGGGCGAATCGGAAGATACTGCATAGTCGAAAGGTTGCACTGTGTCTCATTTTTTGAAAATTTTATTACGACTCAAAGGATGTTATCTTAGAATGCATATGTTTCTCATACACTTTTGTTGGGGCAGAAAAACTATTTCACCGTGCCTGATATTGTTTTGACTTTTGAATCACTGTATATATTTGTATACTGTGGTGTCTGAAGTATGACGGTACCGAATGAGATCCATTCTGAATCCAAGTGTGAGAGATATGACATCTTAGGAAGTCGAAGGAGGAAATAGAAAGAAAATGGATCAACTTTGTTAAATGTTATATTATATATAACAAATTTATTACGCTATTAATTACATAACGCAATTAGTCATAACGTTTTCAAATCGTTGTAGCCGCCGTTAATTGCAGGAAGGACAACTTCTTGCGGCGGTGATCGCAAACTCTCGGCTTTTGGGAAAAGAAGTAAACTTTAAAGTAAAAACAAGGAACGTATATTGTAAATATAAAACTATTTTCGCTTTTTTTTACTGTATTCTACATAGTAGTTTAACTTTTCCCCTATATGTAACAACTCTTCCACAGAAATACCTTAAAATGAGGAAAACTGGAGCATCCTGTCGTAAATACGCGTAATTTTTGCGCCAAATATGGAGCAAAATTCAACAGGACGGGAAGGTCAGCTGCACAGGAAGGAAGGATTACCGCAGATCAAAAGATGACGGATGGAACAGGGTTATCGATTTCCACCAAATTGGTGACTCGTCAAATGATTTAGCGGAGCACTAATAACAGTTTATGAATTTTTGACTTGTCTCAAACTCTAGGTACTAACGTTTAACGACAACTTCAAGTGATGTAGCTATTTTATAAAATGATTGCCTTGGTGATACGCCCATTGTTTTATGACACGTGGAGAAGATGCGCAGAAAATATCCTGTATCAATGTAATTTACGGTGATATTGCCTCTGGAAAATACTCTGTTTTAGTCCTGGTAGTATGTGGCCTAGCTCAAAGTGTGGGTCAGGTTAGGTTAGCTTGGTTAGAATAGGTTAATTTAGCTAGGGATCTTAGGTGCACCATGTTATATAACCTCACTACTGCATGTGTTGGTGTAAAAGATAGAGCTAGAGCCGCATGGACCACACACCCCAACGAGGAAGACCACATGCACTGATTTGTGCTGCAGGTTAATGACCTCTTGGGCCCAGGGGAGTATACGGCTGCAGTCGAACCACATAGTAGCCGGGCTATGGCATCGCACTGACGGAAGACCCAATTGACAACTGCATCCCCCGACCCCAAGGCCACTACCCACAAGTGACTACGAGTGCAAGTATTGCTGATGCTATACATTTCCGAGAGTCAAGACTTTCCTTCCCTGGTGTGGACTTGCACTTTCGCTCCTTCATTCAGAAATTCGCCGGGCAGCAACCTTGGCATGCACTGAGCTATTAATATGGTACATGTAAGTAAATGTACATGCATACATTAGGAGATTCAAAGGAATGAACGCGGGTCTTTTGCTTGGTACGTCGCGATTGATAGACCAGCCCACAACCATTATTCAAAGGTCCCGTGTTCGATCCCATGAACCACCTACTGTCTTTACCTAACTCGAAAATATCGTAAGACTTCAAGTGGCCTTCCTGGTGATTCATGGATGCGAGTGGACTAAGAATCTGTGACATACCGAAATATGTATATGAACGTATATCCCTGATCCAGTCTCTTATGACACGTACGTTTTTGAGAGGACTCAGATTTCAAAACCTTATTCTTGGAATCTTCTAATTATCCCACGCAGTGAAATGCTCTAAAGTCGACAGTATTTCTTTAATTTTTTAAAAAATATTTTCAGTACCTACTTTATGCGTGACTGCATAAAATAAAGGCTCGATCATCAACTTGGCTCAATTTTATTTTCCTTGTTCTTTTAGTGGAGAAAAAAGCGACCACAAGCGATGTCGTTGCCACGGTAAATTAAAATTTTAGAGACTAAGTACGCTATTAAAAGATATGCTGCCATGCATGTACACCAAATGAAAACAAAAAACGTGTTTTCAGTTTCAAGGACATTTTTCTATTAGTTAAATTATGTTGATGGGTATAAATCCACAATTTTTCAAAGTCGTTGCCCTGTACATGTTAGTTTTATCCAGCTGCGGCGACGGCCGCAAACACATTCTCAACAATGCTAGCCTCTGTAACTTGAGTTCTGGTGGGAGTAGTGATGCTTGGAAAGCAAAAAAGTTTCCATCCTGCAGGATCGAAAGACTAGCTTCCAGAAATTGTTCTGTAACGCCACAATATCCGCAAGAACCATTACTTCGCCGTATTCGTTACCCGTCAAAAGTTAAATACAATACCAGTTAATTACCTTTAACTTCAATGCCCTTGCCGTGATTAATCTCACACCACGATCAGTGATAGTCATAACTAGTAACTGTAACAACATAAATAACGGGCGTCACGTTTTGTTACGGGTATCAGTATCGTCTTAGCACTTTTATGAAAGTAATGAGGAACGGTATCGACCTGGTTTATTTTGCGAGTAAGGCGTTTTTTTACCCGATGCGTTTTCGAAATCGGTGCTAACATGCAAATAACTATACCGTTTTTATTACGCAAGGCTGATGAAATGCAAGCATTTACACGTTTCATTTAGTAAAGGTAGATGCAGGCAATGGTCTTTTGAAACTGCTCTCTTTGCTATAATGTTCCGAATGTTCTGTGATGTACTCGTGCATATAACTGTGCGTCGATTGAAGACCTGCAAAATGTTAGCGGCTGACACATTTCTTACAAATAGGTACACAATATGCACATGCCACGACACGCCACATGAATTTTTGATGAACGTGTTTACATACATGCACAAAATTGTCAATTATAGGCAACGTGTTGGGTCACTTGGTGTAAGAAAATGTCCTTAGTCAATTTTCTGATATCTCTGCAAATTTGCTGGCAATTAATCTGTGCATACTTCTGCTGGTCAATTAACACGGCTGCGCAATCCTAAGAGCTCTGGCACACCAAAAGCAGTTCAGCGAGAAGCTGGCAGGCAGGCTGGCGGTATTTGAGAAGCACGGAATGCTTTGGAGCGTGCACACCGAACAGCGGCAGCGGCCTGCTCGACTGCCGCTGTTCGGTGTACGCGCTCGAATGCCTTCCCTGCTTCTCAAAAACTGCCAGGCTGCCTGCCTGCCAGCTTCGCGCTACCCTGCTTTTGGTGTGCCAGCGCCTTAAGGCTGTTCATACGATGGTCTTTTGAATGTGTTCGCTCGGCTAGTCATCCGATTGCTTGCCGTGCCGTTTAATAGTA
Organism: Parhyale hawaiensis; assembly: GCA_001587735.2. Taxonomy (NCBI): domain Eukaryota; kingdom Metazoa; phylum Arthropoda; class Malacostraca; order Amphipoda; family Hyalidae; genus Parhyale; species Parhyale hawaiensis. The sequence continues at coordinate 9,061,753 of LQNS02278169.1, read as the reverse complement.
GAGCCTTGCACAATTTTCCAACACTAATCCACTGCCCATACGGGCTTTAGCCGCAAAGAAAAAGAAGAGAAAGGAAATAGTATCAGGTGGTACTACCTGATGGAAGAGAGAGAGAGAGAGAGAGAGAGGGAGGAGTAGACTGCGGAAGACTGAGTACCCAGCTATGGCCCCAGCCTGTTCATCTCCTCCCAGGGATGTCGTTGGACCAAAAAGGTTTCATCCGCCTTCAAAGTGACATTCATTCCAACTCAGGGGCTACCCAGAGCCCCACACCCAAAGCTTGCTCATATATACGAACAAACAGGCGCTTGGTGGCAAGACAATGGGGGCGGCCTGATAACACACAGGCCACGCTTGATAAACCGTTCATTGATAAATTTTTGAGCTATACTTCTGACAAACATTTCAACAAGCATTAGTCAACACACAAACCGATTATCACAAAAATTTAGATCATTTGTGTCTTTTAACATCTTCAACAGCGACAGTTCCAACAAAGTTCATGAAGATCCGTTCAAACTTTTTGAGCTGTATTACTGACAAAGATAAAAGAAACATGGAGACAAACAAACAATCAAACAAACAGACGAACTGATCAGAAAAAAATCTGGTCATTTGTTCCTAGTAATAAACCAACAATTCCTGCCGATATCATAAATATCGATCCTTAACTTTTTGAGTCATGTACCGCGGAGAGAAAAAAAAAGAAACTGATAAACAAAGAAATAAACCAACGGTAGAACAGATCTTCACTTAAGGTTGATCTATTCCTTTTTACATACCTAACAATCCCTGTAAATTTCATAAAGATCCGTCCATAATTTTTGAGTTATCTTGGTGACAGACAAACCTCCAGACAAGAAACTCTACAGAAACATAACCTTCTTGGCGGAGGTTAACAGGTCTTCGTGACACCCACGTGTAACGTGTTTGACACCGTGTATTCTTAAACTATATTTCAACAACTATATCTGTTATATATATCTGCAGTCCAAACTTCTTTCGCAAAATATATATTGTAGGTATACAACTCCATACATCTATACCGTTATTTTATTACTTTCAATATTTTTTAAACTCATGATTTTTCGAAGTGCATTGTACTTGACGACAATTAAACACAAGGATACCATGTTTCAACAGTTGCGGCTATCATGTACTGCCGATAGTTTACTGTTGAAGAAGCAGGTTTAATAACGTTACGTTCCCACGGCAGTCAGATGAACGTTTTCTAACATCTCGCCGTCTAAATGCGTTGCTGTATTCGTTTAACTGCAGAAAGGCGCACAACTGTCCGAATTCCAATTCACTCTTTATACTTCAGGAAATATCCTATAAGACTTGTTATGGCAGCTGACTTGACTGTTAACGTTTTAATAAATATTTTGGTAGACGGACGATTGTGCTTACGCAAACAAAACAAAATATTCTGACCCTAACCTGATTAACCGCGTTCTTTTGACTGACGTGTGAGACCGCCTTAAGAGCCAGCTTTAATCCCACGTTGGCAACAGTCGCCAGTGTTAAATGCTGCTGGCCACCTATTATACGCGGGGAATATTTTGCGATCAATACCACTTATGAGAAAATCAATATTCTAATAAATGTGGAATGAACAAAAACCTGCTACGGTGAGAAACGCCGCAAGTTGTTGTCGATCTGAGCTGCCGAATTCAATCAATTTCCAAATAAAAAAAGTATTTGGAGACTGATCGAATTAGAACTTAAAAAAAAAATAACAATCGGCACTGGGATATGTCAATATTCGTTACCAGAGGCGGTTCGAGTAATGAAATACTGCAATCGATACACTACAGGGATGTTGCGCACTGGAGGGAAAATGTTCAAATAAATAAACGCGTAAGGTCGTGTAACGAAAATTTACTCGCATGGTAAGTCATAGTAGAGTCCAATGGAGATAAATTATGAATTTGTTTAAGGAGTACGTCGTCCGAGTTACAGGGATAGGAGTTTCAACGAAAATTCTCAACATCTCTCGAATGCGGTTTATTTACAGAATATATTAAAATTTTCCTATAAGAACACACAAGTTAAGCTTTTTTCATTATTAAACACGCAGGTGTCACTAATTTCACATAAGTACCTGTACTGTGTATCTATTCTGACGAGTATCAACGCTGTAACGCTGGCAAAACATACAGATACTTGGAATAAGATATCTAGATTGTCCCTCTAAATGGTCTACAGTGTTCGTAAATTTTTTATACAGGTTCATTATTTCTAGTTGTCAAAGTATAGATGCACTTACTTCGACCACAGATATTCAGCGACATTATACTAAATGGACTTATCTTCACGTGATACTATCACTTAGCAGAAAAAATAACACGAGAATGTGACGATTAAAACTGGCCAAAGGAAATCTGGCTGAAGCCGCCGCCTATATACGACTTTCGTTGATGCTATTACAATAGAGCCAACTCAGCGAATCCGAGTATGCTGCAGCGACTATGACTTCACGACATCAAGCATTTGAACATTGTTCTAATACTTCTAAACACCTAAATTTGAAGCTTTTCCAATTTCAAACTCGACTGAGGTAGTGGAAACTTCACTATTATTATTTAAATGCTTGCTAAAGTGTGAAACTTGCAGCGGTGGCAGAGATTTTCAACAATTTTTTTCGACAGTTCAATAATGTGCAAGCTGAAGCCGTGCTCGAGGCAACATAAGACGATTGGTCGTTTCCAATTGGGCGCCCAAATTAGGCCTTTGAAACATAACTTGTCCTAAACTTCAGGCAGGTGCGCTTGCTTCGACGTGCTGAATTCAGTTTCAGGTATTTACTTTCAATCGGTTACCCATGAGAGTTCCAGAAACTCAATCTTGCTCCGCACAATGGAGTTGCGCGCAATCGCGCTGCGTCTAAATCATACAATACGTTTCAAATTATGTGACGAGGCTAGAGCTTCTGTTAGAATTTTCGGATAAGTTAAACCTTGAAGGCGTAATTTCGGGTCCCAATAAAACATGTTGATTGGCTCTCTGTCAGTGCCACGATGAAAATCGGTTGTGGGTCGCAGGCTCAAGGTGTCACCTGTTGGTTGCAGGGCTTCCTGTTGCTTTCGGAGTTTCCTGTTGCTTTCATGACGTTCTGTTTTTTTACTAAAGCCGATGACCCGCCAAGGGAACCACAGTAAGACGCACAACTTGTAGTGAATTTCAGCTCTTCTTCGAGCTCCCTGTGACGTCATCATTAGCTCTTGTCTCGCCAGTGGCGACGCCAAGGGGGACGTGGGGCTTGAGCTCCCCTCCCCTCTCTATAAGGAGCCAAGCCCCCGCTTAGCTTCTCAATTGTCGTACATGAAACCCCTCCTCAATTTATCCAGTACCATCAGCTCAACCCCCCCCATCTCAATGCAAATTTCTTGACACCGTCACAATGGACGGCCACTAGCTTACGTATGATTTGGTCGTCAAAGTCGACTTTTCCAGAATTGTGGTAGGAACTTTGCCTGCCTCGAGTGCGAGTCTTCTTACAGGTGTTAGAAGTAACTCAATTATATATGTACAGTGAATTGCAAAAACCACTGTGCGGGTAAGATCTTGCACCTTCTTGGAAGTTGGACACGTTTATCAATTCAGAGTAAGCGCCTGAAACTCGAATCAACGTGTCGAAGCCAGCACACCTGGCTATAGTATAGGAAGTGTCGAGTGGGCGTGGCTTAGATCAACTTCAACGACCCACCCGAACTCGTCCTATACGTCTCCCTGCGCCTTCAGCGTCGTTGTCATGACTACAAAATATGAACTAAGAGCATGTTCGATTGTGCGACGAAATTTGGCCTCCAAGGCTTGACTTGTACGAAACTTTAGACAGAAAATTTGGCCTTACAACTCTGAATTGTGGTGTTGGTGTTAGAAGCAGCCCGATGACATTCAGCAAGCTAATAACTCTATATTTTTAAAAGAATATCAAAGAATTTTTGGAACTCCCAATAACAATCAATTAGGTCAACATTCTGAAATTCAGGGCCCCTGCCTGAAATTTCGGATAAATCAAGCTTCGATGGCCTTATTTTGGCCCCCAATCGAATATCATCCTAAGCCTTCGTCGAGGCCCGATTTGAGACTGATGCACTGGCTTCGACCTGCTGATTGAAATTTCAAATTTTAACACTGCATATCAGTCACCTTGTGTGACTCCCAAAAATTCAGTTTTCCTCGGTAAATTGGAATTTTCAGCCGGTTCAACGTAATCTGGTTGCTTCTAAAACTTGCAATTCAAGTTGGAAGGGCGAAGCCGAACCTCTTTCTCTAATATTACTCTAGTAAACTGACAGAGTTTGCTTCTGTGATGATTTAGGTTTTCTACACAAAATTTATGTGAAAATCACTTTATAAAATGCAGGTGTCTTATTAAACGAATTCTAACCAACTGTGCCAGAATACTGATGTAATGCTGAGCTTAGTACATCAATATCTAAAAAACTGCACAATATTAACAGTTGTAACCTATATCTTCGACTACAGTGGGTGCAGAAGTTTTTTTTTTTACTATAACCTTCCATTCAAACTGAAGAATTTAAGACCATTGCTCTGGCAGATAATGACAAGCCCTACACAAATTGATAGGTCATAGTGGTCAGTAATGAGTAATTTTTGAGATATTGATTTGTCAAGCTCAGCGTTAGATTAGTGTAGTACCTAGTGCAATAGGTTAGGATTCGTTTTAGTGGACGCATTTATTTTAGGAAGTGATTTCCTAGCAAAATTTGCGTAGCAAACACTAAGTCATCATAGAAATAGTATCTGTAATTCATTATTTTCTATGATGAAAATACTCATTGTAGTCAGTATTGGCACTATCCCGATCTCATACATATTGCAAGCTGGATTCTTTGCGACAATGTATGAGGCGAGCGAAATGTTGAGTTACTGTTATAAACAGTTTCGTTTTCTTTGACTAGCTCGCAACTTTTCGTGGGGTACTGAAAAAAGTATTGCCGGCTTTGATATGCACCTATTTGCAGGCAAACTCCAAGTTCATCCCTTCACTTCCATTTTTGTTTCGAGGATCATGTAAGATCACGTTTCTCATTGATGAGTCTATATTTTTAAGATACAACAACCCATCCTTTGGCTCCTGACTCTGGCTGGATGAGTTTGTTCGAACTCTTGACACGTTTAATTAGCAATAGTCAGACAGACAGTTGCCCTGACCTCGAGTAAGTAATTAAATAACTAAGTAAGTAAACTCGTGTCTTCCTCATATGGATGCTGCGTTCAACATATTTAGAGCCCCTCATCCTGAGGTATTCGTACGTAAGAATAACAGAAGGACGACGCTAAGTGCTACTATTCAGCATTTGTTGTGCAGTGTTCCACTTGATGCATTTTGCGGAAAATGGAGAAAAATTATCGTGGCCTGTCATAATGGTAACATATTTACACTTGAATAATCAAGGAAGACCAAATGTTCTGTTGGGTATTTCTAAATAATATTGTGTGTCCACCAAAAACTTGTTTAAAATGTTAGCCATTGAGTTCTATGGCTGAAGCAGGCGTCACCAGCAAGTATTTTACATTCTTTCAAATATTTCGATATTTCGAACTGTGAAAACTGTGCACTTATCTACCGTCTGAAGTCGGGTTCACACTTGCGACTTTCGTCGGCGCTAACAGCATAGAGTCAGCTCAACTGAGCTGATTACGTTATCATGGCCTTGAGAACAACGTGCAGAATGTAAACATTGAGCTTAGAATATTGAAATGTAAATCTTTGCAAGTTCAAGTAATTCAAAATTAGGAGAGATAGTCGAAAGTTCAGAAAGTTCACCACTGACACTTGCTATAGAAGTATAAATTGTAGCTGCGGCAGAAAAAAAAATTAGCTATGCGCAAGCTGAAGCCGTGCCGCGGCAACGAATTCGTATTAGTTTGGCTTGGCTGTATGCTGGTAGCGCTGACAACAGTCGCCGCGCTGGTGTGAATTCGGCAACACATGTATTGCCGTTGAAATGGCTAACGTGTGACGCTGTGTCTGCTGATTGCGACACGATTTTGTACGGTGGCTTGACACTAGTGGGGCAGTGGTAACCACAGACAGATGAACACAGAGGGAAATTTCTTTAGCAGTTTTGCGAGATAATTAGCCACAACGATAACGTCCGAATTGATTGATTACATTCAATCGTATGGTCGTACCCACGATACCAGTGCTAAGTAGACATCTGGGGTGTGTCGCAATCACGCCAAATCCGGGCTACCACAACCTGAAAAAAGGCTGCCGTAACCCGTGAGAGCGCCATCTATCGACGATCGGAGTTATCTCAAAACTTTTTTAATTCCATTTAATTTGAAATTTGCTCATTGAAAGTTCCAAGTACCTGATCTAATTTACTTATTCTGGTGTAAAGTGTTTCTTTGTTACGTAATTGAATAAATTTAGGGCTCCTTTTATTCAAAATAGACGTTTGCGCTCGGTGATCTACATCACCGTAACCCGTGTCGCAGTCGCCATTTGAGCTATGATTGCGACACGGGTTGCGGCTGGCTGGGTCACCGGTGTTATGCGGTGTAGCACCGGTGACCCAAAAAATGCTGATTGCGACACACTCTTGGTGCCGTCCCAAGTGACAAGGATGACGTCATATCGGTCTCAGACGGTCGACTGAAGGTGCGCTTGGAAATTTTGCGTCCAGGAGCATGATCGACTGGGCGCCAAGTGAAGCCTTTGAGGCTTAACTTGCTCGAAACTTCAGGCAGGTGCCGTTACCTGCAGACTTGCAGAACTCAATCCTACCCCTCAAATTGAAGCAGTTCAGTCAGCTCAACATAATCGGACTATTTTTAGCACCGGCAACATGATTGAAAGTGAAGGTCAAGTCGAATCAAGTAGGCTAGGCTTAGTTAAACTTTTACGGTCCAATGGAATGCGCTCTGCATCTTTCTTTGCTTGTTGTGATGACCTCTGGGGTTGTGAAAGCAGCACGTTGCTGCGCTGCCGTTCTGTTTTCATTACGACTGACGTGACTTTAAAGTGAATTATATGAGTATTGCTACTATGACGTGACTTTTGATTCTAAACTCTGATGCCAACTTAACGACTTTCGTTGGCGATAGCAGCCTAGAGCCAACTGCTTGGTCATGCTAGAGACTTCAGCATAAAGTATATGAACACCTTGCTTTAACTCTTGAAATATCAATCTTTTTACTTTAAAACTGCTCATACTAATAGGAGAGATAGTTGATAGTTCGTCTTTGACAGTTACTATGCTGTAGTAGCAGCCGTTGAAATTGTCAGCAATTTATCATACAGTTAAACTGTACGCAAGGTGAAGTTTCCCTAGCTGCGGGGAAATAAACGTATTAATTGAATTGGCTCTAGGCTGCTAGTGCCAACTAAAGTTGGTAACTGGGCTCCGGGCTTGAAGAAGTCCTGTGCCGTACAGTTCCCTTCAGAGGTTTTTAATGCATCTTTTTTCTTTTTTTTTAAGAATTAACTTGAGAATGACCACTGACATTAAACACGTAGATTAAACTAAAAAGACATTACACAGTCGTACATAGAATTCAAAAAGGCTCATTTCGTCTGAAAATTGGAGTTTTTGGCCATAATTGGGAAGCTAATATGTGCGACAAAGCTGAAACCGGCGAAACAAGCATCTCTATCTGAAGTGCCGGGCATGTCAAACCAAGTACATATAGCTTCACTCGACTTTGCCAGACCCATCTACCACAGTTTACGGTTCAACAGCTATAGGTATGAAGTTTTTCGGACTAGGTCCAGGTGGTGTTATATACGCAACTATCTTGTGCAGAGGTCACATTACTCTCCGTGGCTAGCGGGAGAGCTAGCAGCGAGTTATCACCACACTGCACGTAACCGTTTACAGCCGATTTGTCTGGGACTCTCAGTAAGGATGGAACTAGTAAGTGTTTATATTTTACAGCGTCAATGATAGGGGTTGTTTCGAATATGACGGGTTATCTTATTCAACAAATTCCGAACCGTAAAGCACTTAAAATTTTTCGTGGCTATTGCATTTGCTTCACCCCAATTAGAAAGAATTTGTCGGGACAATGCAAGTCATTTTCTGTTACAACATAAGTTATTTTCCCGAGTAATATGTATTACTAGAGTGCCCGCGCTGTCAATAATGACAGCGAAGAATTTGTGAAGACCCGTCTAATGTTGACCGTAGCATCATCGCAAAGATGTTAAGGCTGAGCCTGATGTGTATAGAAGGGAGCTTCCTGTCTGGGTAGAGCAGCGTATTGATGGGACATGTACTTTATGATTTCTCAGGTTATCAACTATTTTGGGTAGACAGGTGAGCTCCCTTCTATACATGTAAGGCTCTCATTAACTTCCTTGTGTATGATGCTGCGCAACTGCCAACTTGAATTAGGGAACCGTACAGATAAGCGTGCAAGGCTGAACCACACCAAACTTTCCTCGGTGATACGCAGAAAAGCGACATTTTTTGCCCGCAGTCGATATTGCTTCCAATAAATATGGAGCTCTGTATCCAAGATACTCGAGGGTGGCATATAACTCGGACTTTGAGTATGTTTTTCAAGAGAAAACTTGTTCTGTTGAAAGAAAAACCCAGAATGTGGAAAAAGTAATTTGCTGCCGAGAAATCACCGTGGTCTTTACTCGCCTGCTGATAGTTCAAGAATATCTTACCAGTTGCCTTGATAATTATTAAAATAACAAAGTAAGAGTATCAGCTGGAGTTTGGATGAAGGAAATCTCAGAAGAGAGTACACATCACAATGGAAGAGATTGTTTAGAGAAGCTGTATGCATCTACATCAACGAGTGGACTTCAACGTTATCAAAGAAACACCGGAATCAGATATACTGTTCGAGTGCCATCACCTGCAACCTGGAATATTTTCTGTCAATCAGTTTTTTTATGAAACTTGGCAGGATGACCGCAGTCTTCAAGCAGACGAATTCGCTGAAGAAACCAGGATGGCCCGAGCTAATTTTTGCCCATCTATTTCGTTAAGAGCGTGACACGAAACCTATAAATAAATATATAAATACATAAAAATATAAATATATAAACACACTACGGTCATTCTTAGTATTAGATTAGATATTTCGTAGTTTTAAAATTTAATTCCTATAGTAATTGAATCTATATTCTGTGATATATTACAAAAGCTCTCGCAAAGCGATCACGTTTCAGTTCTGTTACTATGCAGAAAAACATTAATTGAAAATATACAAGTTTCTTGATAACGTCGCTCATTTACAGCTGTCGGCGATATCTTTGAGTTCCCGAAGAAGTGGCTGATTTTATTTGCCTTAATTAAAAATCTTATCTCTACCCACAAGTGCCTCTCTCTTCAGTCGTATCAGTTTCATGCCTTGCAACATAAGTGCAATTAAATTTTATACCTTTAGTGGTTATATTGCTGCTTAAAGCCTTCAGAATAAAGGGTCAATGATCCAATACTTTGGTGAAGAAGCCAAAGCATCCACAAGGAGAGCAAATACTAAGTGAAGCTGTAAATCTCTTCATTGTATGGATTTCAGCGTTGATTCTGAAGGCTACGTGGACAGCACCACCTCTAGCGAAGAATCTCGAATGTCGTTTCGTTCATCAGCTGAATTTTCTCCTATTTTTCCTTTATAAGGAAACCGCAAGACGAACCAGTGGATCAACCAACTAACCAATAAAGCGACCAACAACTGTGCATTATTATCTACAATATAATTGAGACCGATGTGTATTTATCGTTTTATTTATCTGTTTATCCATTTTCTGTCACGCTTTAATAAAACAGATGTGCGGAAATTAGCTCAGGTTGGAGGCTTTGGTTGTCCTCTCAAGTTCCATTGAAAACTGATAGGTAGAAAAGAAGACAGGTTGAAGATGATGACAAACGTATATCTGAATGTAATTCTCATGCCTCTGGATGCCACCCTGAACCTCGCTTGACCTCTTTGGCGTTCAGATCTGCTACAGTCAAGGTGCTGCTAGAGGGCTTAGATCCGTATGGAGGTGTGGATCCGGTGGGCATGTTTCCTCTGTTTTATAAGCAGTTGGCTGACGTTCTTGCCCCCAAGCTTGCTGTGATCTTCCGGCGCCTGATA
>LQNS02278169.1:9010218-9023718 GCA_001587735.2 Parhyale hawaiensis | reverse complement strand
GATTAAGGATGAAGGTTTTTGTTAAATTTGTTGTTTTGTTGCGTTTTTTGTCAAGTGTCCCTTAATTCTGCTCACACTAAATTCATAATTATAAGTTAAATATACATAACTTTTTTCTTATCTTGGATCGCAATAAATTCTTAGCATATTATTAGGTATCCCAATACCTCTTGTGTGTTAAAATTTCAGCGTTGAACCTTTTACAGTTTTGAGATATAAAATCTTTTATTTTCGTCCCTTAATTATGCTCGCAACTGTATCTGCGGGAATGGCGAGTAATTTACATTGAAGTAAACTGAAAGAGAACAACAACGACATAGCTTGCATGACACTTCATAAACGATGGGCAGTAGGAAGTGTATGTTACTGGATATTATTGTTCAAAAAATGCTGCTTTTATAGCTGGTTGAACGACATTAACTCCTAGTAATGTAACACATTTGAAATTTTATTGTAGCGTAGGCCATTTTAGTTAATTGGGACACGGCACGATGTTTGGAAGCAGAAGTCGTAACACTTAATGAATGAGGAGTAGCGCAATAACTCACAAAATTATAAATGAATCTTTTTGAAATTTTCAAAAGTTGTTAGTAATGTTAAAAGGCATAATTGGTTAAATTTTGGTGATGATCGGTTGGTCCGGTTGTGTGTTTGACTTATGTTTGTTAGCGCAATAACTCAAAAATTGTGGATGGATCATTGTGAAATTTTCAGGAATTGTTTGTACTGTTAAAAGACACAGTTGATTAAATTTTGGTGAGGATCGGTGGGTCTGTTTCTGTGTTTGACTTATGTTTGTTAAAATGCTTGTTAGCACTTTTGCATGGGTGATATTGAAAACAACCCACCAGACTCCCTGCAAAAAATTATGAACATAGCTCAACTCCTTCTACCTGTTTTCGGGTGAAGATCAAATTTCACCGCTGTCATTTTTTTATGGCCAACTATTCCCAGTTTTTGGCATGGTTTACATCGAGGGCAATCCACCAAACTCCCCACAAAAAACTATGAACATTGCTCAACTCCTTCGACTACTTATGGGGTGGACAGACAAATTTGTATATATGTATATATTTCACATATACATACATATATATATGAGGCATGTTTCGTTAAAACGAAGATGACATGTTTCTTTGCAAAGCTTCACTGAAACTTTTTCTAAAATCCTTGTTTTCTTTTAACATCTTCCCTAGATGTCCTCAAGATTGTGAAGGATAGCCACTTTGCAACGATAAAATCCAGATATTTGTATTCAGATGCAAGGTTTCGAGCGAGCTCCGCTAATAGTCATGCTCTGGCACAAACTGCTAGTCATGCTGGCGCACAACCTATTTATGCACAAGACTAGAGAATGGGAAGCGTAACAGAAAACGGCGCAGTTTCATCGCAGACTAATAAAAAACATTCGAAAACTTTAACTGATCATGGAATACTCTATATTATTACTATTATTATTAAATCACACCAGACTGGCGACGTAGGAACGGAGAAACTCCATGAGGTTAACAAACCCCCACGCAACCAGCCCAGCGGGTGGAGAAAACAAAAGAATGAAAAAACGAAGATCCGAGATCTGTCTTATCGAGACACATGTCTAGCAAATTTCGACGGTTATGGTCGTGCAGCAAAGACAGAGCCATCAAGACCATTCCAAACATCCACACACGATGGAAAAAACGAACGGGAACACTGGCCCGTATGGCATCGTAACGGTTCTAAGGCAAACTCATGAAGAGCACCAGTCCACCGAGTATACCTCACCCGAACAAATGAATCCGGAAGAAACTCAGAGAGTGGATGACTGGGGCAGTTATAGATATTATACAACCGAAAGTAAGCAGTGAACAAAAATTATATGAGCAATGATTGACAACCGAAGAAATTTATGATGACATTAATCGAATATAAACCTCAATCTATTGGTTAGACAAGCGAACAACTGAAGTCACTGAGCGACAATGAATAGGGGTAACTGAAGGTTTACATACACTGGAGATAAATGACAAAGGACTGACTAATTGGGAGATTAACAAAGTAGGAGTAGGGCACTATTAAAATACATTCAAAATGAGGTTCCGGCCTTCATCTTGACTGTTAATTGTAGGTTGCTTGCGATCATAAGTGTTTCGACTATCTTGAACTCTTGTCTTGATGATCCCCGGTAGAGAACTTGGACTTATTCTAAAATTTCACTAGGCTTTAGGTGCAGGTGAAGAACTTCTTTGAGATGGCGTTGTACTGATTAGTGCTGTCGGAACCGTTCATACAGTGTCTGTTCGGTGTAACCAATATAGGTGTTTTCACTTGTACGCTTGTCTAACTAAGAGATTGAGGTTTCTATTCGATTAATGTCATTATAAATTTCTTCGATTGTCATTGCTCATATATTTTTGTTCACTGCTTACTTTCGGTATATAGAGCATTCTATGTCCAGTTAAAGTTTTCGAATATTTCTTTATTAGTCTGCCATGAAACTGCGCCGTTTTCTGTTACGCTTCTCATTCTCTAGTCCTGTACATAAATAGGCTGTGCGCCAGCATGACTAGGTCTAGCAGTTTTTACCAGAGCATGATTATGAGCGGAGCTCGCTCGTAATGTTGCATTTTAACACAAATATTTGGATTTTATCGTTGCACAGTGGCTATCCTTCACAATCTTGAGGGCATCTAGTGAAGATGTGGAAAAAAATATAGGATTTTAGAAAAAGCTTCCGTGAAGCTTTGCAAAGAATGTGTCTCACAAATCAGTTGCTGCCAACGTACACCAGAATATATGTATTTAAATATTCAACGGAAACATTATCACCTCTCTCACTTTGTTCGCGGGTGATAAAAATAGTTTTACGAACGGAACCACAAACGGGAGCGAAGGACAAGGTGTCGACTTGCGATGAAAATTCGGGGCTCTAGTAAATGACTATCAAACACTTTTATTCTAATTTGACGCTCGTATAGGCAAAGTTAGCCTTGTTGTACGTTTCTTATTTTGAGCATTCCCTTTGCTAGAGGCTCGTTAACATTCATTTCATCCCTAGAAATTTTGCTTCTGGCTTTGAAACCGATGCAAGGCAACAACATCTGAATGTTTGTTTTTGTACCAGGTACCCTTGTTCCGGATCCAGAGGATTGTACAAAGTTTTTCGTGTGTTTGAATGACGGCGAGTACATACCAAGCAGCTGCGATTCTGGTTTGGAATTTGATATTGAAGTTAGTAACTGCGTACCCGAAGATGAGGCTACGTGCTTCGAAGCTTGCAACCCTTGCGAAGTCTACTGCGTAGTTGAAGGAGAAGTGCCAAATCCTTACGACTGCACAAGTTACTATTATTGTGAACCTAACATTGGTTTGGCAGAGTTCCATTGTCCTGAAGATTGGGTCTATGACACCACGGAAATGCAGTGTAAGGCAGGTATTTGTTCTAACACTTGCACCATGACGACCCCTGCAACCACTGTTACAGCTACGACCGCAACCGTAACACCATCAACGACATCAACAACAACGACATCAACAACATCAACAACATCAACAACAACATCAACAACAACAGAAGCAGCAGGAGCATTAGTTAATTAATTGATTTTCCATGTTAATATGTGAAGTAAATCAAATATTTAGTATTGTTTGCATTAAAAATTTTTCAGAAGACGGAAAAGGACTGTAATGCATAGATAGTGGAGAGTTCAAAACTATGGAACAAAAATGCAGAAGATAATATGCGAGTACCAAGAATTAATTACAGCAGAAACCCGTAATTTCTACCTAATAACATATCGAATTTTCACAATGTTATAAGGATTAAATAACTGTTAGAATAGAATTAGACTTGTTACCCAATTTAGAGTAGCCTATATAAATTAATGTCCCTAGTTAATAGAAAAGGCTACGATATGTAGTAATAAAGATAGAATAAAATGTTTCTAAACTAGTATAATAGTCTAGCCGGGCGTGCATAACATTCACATTCACTAATAGAACGACTACGCTTCCCATTACCAAATCCAAAATACTTTTTTTTATCAACCACCTTAGTTTTTTAATAACGGCAAGACTTTCTCCTATTGCAAATTTCTTCACAACTTCTGAGTCGATGTCAGACTGTACAAGAATTATGTTTCTGACTTGTATGTAATCTTTATGAAAGCTAGAACATAAAGTTATGACCAGCAATTTATTTAAGGCGACGTGACCATGACTTTAGTAGAATTTCCCTTTAAGGAAAATATACCAAATAAAAATTCTGAGTTGAGAGCTGTTGAATATTATTACCCAGCACTGATAACGACCAGTCAGTCGCCACTGTTATCTCGATGGTCAAGTGGATTACCGTTGACGAACCACTCCAGAAACTATTAGATTGAAAACACCGATAACAATAATAATTTGATCTCAAGCCTAGGTAATGGCGGTCACGCAGTTTAGGTAATGATGAGAAAATGTTGTTTTATGACCCGAAGTCCCGTGCCCTGGCAGAAACAACAGCCATACGCGTGCTAGATGTACCCACCAGGGCAGGGGTTTCGGCCCGGTGACGAGAACTTGAGCTGTCTTTGGGACTCTTTTTTTTCAAAGTAGGACTTCGGCCATTCGATTACCTTCTAAACTTAAGTAGTAGAGGCTCTGTACGGGCTTCTGTACACGTTAGTCAAATGAAGAAAATTGCAAAGTTAGAAACTCAGTAAACTCAAGCATTTACCCTGAATTTTGAGGGTGGAGTGTGCTGCATATCTGACCTCAGTTTGCTGGCCAACTGCTCGAATTTTTTTGTTTACATAAACCGTCCATAGACTACAACTCGCGACCGCTCATTATATTTGAAATATTTCAACAAAGATTTCTTCTGAAGAATAATTGAATGTACATAAACATCATTGTATATAGATTCTTCGAACAGAGCTCGCGGTCTTTGGCGAAAAGAAGAATAATACTGTATTTTCCCCAAAATATGTAGTTCTGATGCTGACGCGATATTCCTCAACTTTTGACTGTTGTGGGAGCCCCGTATAACCGATTCATGGAAGAGCAGTACTATGACACTGAAAGAAGTGTGTGCAGCGTAAGGATGGCCATGCAGCTTGTTTTTGTCAGATTATTAGACGGAGTTTAAATAATTATAATGTACGTAATATAGGAATCCTTCGTTATGGGTCATGATCATTTCATGTAGTCTTTCGAACGGATCTCTAATTTGGGATCTCTAATCCCAGGTACTTGACACGTGTTCCTTAGAATTCGCTTAGTCTACATATTACGGTATCACTATTGTTTACTTTTGATGAGCATAGTCTATATATGCTATGCGTTTCATTGAAAGTTTGGCTTAGTTCATTCAGTATAGTTGTCTTGAATTACAATGACCATGATAACGGAGGTCATATTTATGTGAATTAAACATTGTCAGTGATGAACTACAGTACAGATATATTCAATTAAAATGTCTTTTCTTACCACATTGACTATTTACAGTACGTAATTACATTTAATTTTGTAGCATTGCAGAAGATGGTTCGGGTAAAACTCAGTAGATTTGATTGTATTTTTATATGGAGTACTTATTTTCTTATTGCAAGGCATCAATCTAGTTGTCATATCTAGGACTACCTGTAAATATCACATGTATAACACGAGTGAATATCGCTCAAGGTACTCCGAGAAGTAATTGCCTATCTTTACAGTGCACGTAGCCCTCGGCTTACAGTTTATTTTTTGCCTTGATAAAAAAATGTTTATCAAAGATCTTGAAGTGGAGCCGTTCATAAACACAAATCGAACCAGCTATTGGACTTGGTAGGGAGTCTTGTTCTCTGCTTGAATTTAGATCCTGCTAGAAAACAAAGCAGCATCTGATATAGTTGGCCCAAGGAATATAATATGCTGTAGGAGTTACTGATTTTTTAAAAAAATATAGTGTTAGTGAGCTTGTGGCTGTATAGGTTGAGTATCTAACCCGAGAAAAAAAAGTGTCACTTTTGAAGGTGATTGAAAAGTACCTAATACTAAGAATGACCGTTGTGTGTGTATATTTGCAATTTTATTTATTTATAGGTTTCGTTTTACGCTCTTAACGAAATAGAAAGGTAAAAATTAGCTCTGCCCTTCCTGGTTTCATCAGCGAATTCATCTGCTTGAAGACTGTGGTCATCCTGCAAAGCTTCATAGAAAACTGATAGGCATAAAATATTCCAGGTTACAGATGATGGCACTCGAACCGCATGTCTGATTCCGGTCTTTCTTTGACAATGTTGTAGTCCACTCGATGTACATAGATGCATAATGCATACAGCTTCTCTAAAATATCTCATCCATCGTGTTGTGTACTCTCATCTAAGATTTCCTTCATTCAAGCTTCAGCTGATACTCTTATTTTGTTACTTTGGTAATTTTCGAGGCAACTGGTAAGATATTCTTGAGCGGTCAGCAGGCGCGTAAAGACTACGATGATTTCTCGGCAGCAAATTATCTTCTCCACATTTTGAGTTCTTCTTTCAACAGAGCAAGTTACCTCTTGGGGAAAAATTTTCAGAGTCCGAGTTATATGCCACCCTCGAGTATCTCTGATACAGAGCTTTGTATTTATATTTATTAGAAGCAATATTAACTTCGTGCAAAAAACGTCGCTTTTTGCGTAGCGCCAAAAGAAAGCTTGGTTTAGTTCAGCCTTGCACGCTTATCTGTTCGGTTCCCTAATGAAAGTTGGCAGTTGCGCAGCATCCTACACAAGTAAGTTAATAAGAGCCTTGCATGTATAGAAGGGAGCTCAACCGTCTACCCTAAATAGTTGATAACCCGAAAAATCATGAAAATGTCCCGTCAACACGCAGCACTACCCAGACAGGGAGCTCCCTTCTACATATACATGTAAGGCTCTGCCTTAATATATTTGCGATGATGCTACGTCCAACACAAGACGGGTCATCACAAATTCTTCGCTGTCATTATTGACAGCGCGGGCACTCTAGTAAATAATACAGTTGACGGCGGTCTGTTCTTTGTCTTGTGCATAAGTTATATCTGACGTGAACAAAGAATAATTGGAAAGAAGTGAGAATGAAAGTGTATTAATTTCGTTTGCTTAGGCAGAAGCATCTTATCCCAAAAATAAAACAAAAATTTTGAGAAGCGCTCTGAGAGCGCGTACCTCAGCCAAGCAACTCATGTTTACGAAAAAATTAAATTAGTTCTGAAACTTTGATCATCACCAAGATTTGGTCAGTTGTGTCTGTTAACATTTCAAACAATTCCTACAGAATTTCATGACTATCCTCCCATCACTTTTTGAGTCATGTTCTGACAAATATTACGACACACATGGTTCAAATACCCGAACGGACAAACTGATCAACACGAAGGTTTTGTCATTTTTATTTTTTGACATTTGTAATAATTCTTGCAAGTCCTATGAAGATCCGTCCATACTTTTTATGTTATTACCAAGAAAAATACCAACATACATAAACACAGACAAACAAAGAAACGCATTACAAAATCATCACTAAACTTTGATCATTTGCTACTAGTAACGTTTCAAACAATTTCTACAGAATTTAATGATGATCCATTCATAACTTTTGAGTGATATCATTAAGAAAGAGAGGCAGAAAAACGAAGAGACAGAAAATGGGTTAGACGGATCTTCGCCGATAGTTAATCATCTGTTCCTCCTAACATATCTAGCACACAATGTAAGTTTTATAAAGATTTGTCAGTACGTTTTTGAGTTATCTTAGCGGCAAACAGGCAAAGAGACCAACAGAAGCAGACACACTGGATAGATAGAAGAATAACAATAATAATAATAATTATAAGTTTGGGTGCAATGCAGTTCCAAAATAGGATGCAGTATTTGTAGTAATTTTATGCACTAGAAACGATGATGCATGCCTACTACCGTTACCATCCCCACGCAAGGGATTGGAGACCAAGGTTTCATTTAATGAAGAAGTATCAACGATAATTACTGAACTGTTGAGTACTATTGGCCGGGGCAGGGTACGGACCGTCACAGACAGAGCATACAAAAGCGAAGACGTGCAGATTTTTTTTTGGTTAGGGGTAAAGGGCAGAGGTAAAGCATACATTGCTTCAGGCCTGTTCAAACGGCAGTCAAACGACGGTGTACTATCAGCTCAGCGTCGAAATGTGTCGTTGTGTCCGTGTATTCAGCACAGAAGTGTTCAGATTTATGTGCATTCACTCTAAAGCTGAAGAGTTATAATAAAATCTGCTAGCGATGCAGTACTTGCCAATTAAACCAACTTGACGGTAAATATTTTTTTATCTCTTACTTTAGAACTCAGTTGTGTACGTGCAAGGACTTAACAAAATACGCGGACTTTGAGCTGCGGAAACACTTTCAAAGGACTATAGTGTAAACTTGCCTTGATGGCTGCAAATATCAGGTCGCTGCCCAAAAGAAAAATGACCTATTATTTACAGATATGGTTCTGTTTGCAAAAACCTAGTCCATTGACCTTGTAAAGATAACAGTTTTTTCTTTCATTGACGTACACAGCCTGATGCATACGTACATAGCTGAAAGCGTGAGTGGTAAATGTGAAAACGATAAGTCAAAGAAGAGACCTAAGGGTGAGAACACGACAAAGGATCAATGGAGAAAATGAAGAAGCAAGTCAGTAAGAGAAAAAATTACAGAATAAACAAATACAAACTAAAATGCTTTGTGTATTATTTGTTTACTAGTGGCCCGGGCCGTCATTATAAATGACGGTAGAAAATTAGCACCTCAGGGAAACCCCCTCTGTCTCCTGTGCTTAGTACTGTTCAGAGGCTTCTTTAATGAAAATTCAGCATTCTNTGAACATGTCCAGACACGAACATGCTGGCGAGCTCAGGTCACTCAGCTGGAACGCTCAAGTCCGACCCCCGTATCCAAGATACCGTCAACGGCACCTGAATTTTCTCCTATCTTATTCCCATAGAGCGTGACAGGAAAGATATAAATAAATAAATAAATAAATAAAAACACGACGTGAATTATTATATAGTACTGATTTTGTGTCGGCTCTTAAGAAAATAGAGATAGGCTAAAAATAGTTCAGATTGCAGATTTTGTAATTAAGAAACGTTTTCATAGAGATCAATGACTAGGTTGCAGAAGATGGCGAAAGTGGTATCCTTATCTCTTTACACTAAATATACTTTTTGCTTGAAACAGTTCTTGAAATCGGAACAATAGGTGTGCAGCTTCTGGAGTCCGATTTTATGACTTTTTCCTCCCAGGTCACGAAGTATAAATTCGGTAGATGATCAGCAGAACACTCATGAGGAGATGATTTTTCACGGCAGTAAACAATAATTTCTTCTAGCTTATTTACTTTTCCTGGCGGAGCAGATTTCGCTTCATTGGCTAAAATTTCAGCACATCAATGAAGCAGATATTTGAGTTTGAAAGACAGTAGCATGGCACGGTGCGCTCACATTGCATTTAAGCTGACTGGAGTTGCATTCAAGTTTATTCCAGTGTTATATTAAAAATTTTACTTTTGCCTCTCACTATGGAAGATGCTCGTTTAAGAAGAAGGAGACGTAAAGATAGGGAACGTAAAGAAGAACGAGACCACTAGTTTCAAGAACAAAGTTGTGCTACCAATAAAGGAGTTGAAACGTCTATGCGACACAGTGTCAAGGAAGACTTGAAGCAGAAAATTAATTTTGAGAAGGGAAAAAAGAGCTGCTGATAAGCGTGAGCGAGAAAATATGGGAAGGGCAAGTCAGAGAAAAGAGGACCTGAGGATAAGGGCATAAAAAAGATCAATGAAGAAGGGTCATTAGAATTTTTTCGCAGTCATTCTTGACAGCGCGGGCACTCTATAGTCTATGCATGTTACATCACTTTGGTGGTCATGAAACGATAATTTTCGGATGTTAATACATGTGTTATCCATAGGTTCCGTCACAGACGCTGGAGAGGAATTGAAAAGAGAAATCATTAGCTGTTTTTTTTGTTGTTATTATTATAATTAAAACTTCACGCTTGAACTCCCACGGACAGGTAATACAACCCAAATGAAGCATCTTGCAACAACGGGAGGCCCAAAACGCTACTAAAGGAAATCCAGCAAAAAACCATTAACAGCTGACTTAAACGCCTGCAGGCCAATACGACCAAAAGCCGATGCCGGCAACAAATTCCAAGTCTTAGCCGACCAGGGCACGAAGAACCGACAGAACTGATTAGTTGGACATCCGACAGCCTCCAAAGTGAAAGAGTGCACTCCGCATGCAGCACGAGTCTCTCTTCCAAATACCTTGAGGGCAGGAAGAGAAGAATACAACCAATGCCTCTCATTATTGTACACCTTCTAAAACATACATAGCTCTGCTAATCTTCTCCTGTGGGACAGGTTCACCAGATCATTATCAGCGCACAGCCTGCTGACTGAACTAACAAGTCGGTCCAACAGACGCTGTTGAGTGTCAGCAGCTGAAGCCCAGACCGGTGAGCAATACTCTAACACAGGCAGCAAAAAACCATAAAAACATCTGCGGACAAGCTGACTGTCACCAAACGCAGAATTCACCTTACGCAGGAGCCCAATCTTAGTGCAAGCACGTGACACGAACCTCCTAATATGCGACTCAAAAGTAAGCTTCTCATCAAAGACAACACCAATAATCTCCAAAGAGATCTAGACTCTTGAAGCAAAGTTTTGCTTTGTAGTAAGAGGGGATGTGAGTCTTTCTTTTCTGGGTATTGCGTACCGGAGCAAAACTTCGAAACTGGTATGCGCCAGGTTGGTTTGTCTTGAAACAGGACCTGGGCCACCTTGAATGGCTCGATTTCCGCTATCAAGGAGAGGGCGTCATAGTCGTTGGAGGCACATACTGTCCCATGCCGGGGATCGAGGGACTTGTTCTAAGCGGGCTAAGAATCGATAGGTAAGTTGTGCTCTGCGCAGTTGCAGGCAGGGTTCGCCACTCTCAGCGAGGAGACTTGGTATGGGTGACGTACGGAAGGCTCCGGTGCATAGCTTCTGTGCTGCATTGTGCACAGCGTCCAGTCGTTTTAGGACTTTAGTCCTTGCGAACTGATATACGACACAGCCATAGTCTAGCTTCGAGCGTACAAGGGTTTTGTAGAGGTCAAGGACCAAGTAGTCCTTGGTAGAGGTATAAGAGGGTTTGCCGGTCAGCGCCCCACGACAGTGTCGTCAGGTGCTTGAATATAGGTTGAGCCTACGCATGCATTGTGTTCTAAGCATCTCGATGTGGGGTTTCCAGGACAATCTTCTATCTATTATCATTCCTAGGAATTTTACCTCTTCGTCATAGTTTATCCGTTGTCCGTACATTTTAAGTTCGGGTAACATTACATCTCTGGCACACCTGATGCGGAGGGCAGAGGTCTTGGCAGCAGAAAAGGCGAAGATATGGTTGGTCGCCCAATTACAAACGCGTGCAATGGCTCGTTTCAGTCGTCGATGTAGAACTTCCAAATGTATGTAGTGAGGAGGAGTATAGCATCAGGTCGTCTACATATAGTGACCTACCTTACCTTGAGAATGGAACTCTCAGAAGCCTTCTTCAGGTCCACTGCAACGAGTGCAGTGGGGTGCACACACCTCAGTGAGACGACCCACAGAAGACACCACGGCGTCAAACGTACCAAAGAGAGAGCCAACAGTGAATTATCTCCACAGTGCACGTAACCGCTGACCGCTGGTCTATCTGGTATTATTCTTAAATGTGAATCCAGCAAATTTTTGAACTCTTCAGTTTTGATATCAGTGGCGTACACGTATTGGGGAAGGTCTGCTATGATGTCGTTTTTTGCTAGTAGGAAAAGAGTACAGCTAATGACGCTCCCCTGTGGAACCCCCTCATTCTGTGTCATCACAGGGGAGAAGGCCTGTTCCACTTTGACCCTGAAACGTCGCACGCTGAAGAACTGCTGCAAGTAACAGGCCATATTACCTCTAATGCATATTTTATGTAGTTGTAAGAGTATTCCGTGTCTCCACGCTGTACCGTATGCTTTTTTAAGATCGAAGAAGACACAAATAGAGTGTCCCTTAGGTGTCTTGTTCTCTATGATGTGATTTTGTATACGCACGATGGCATCGGTCCACGATGCTGTGACAGCTTTTGGCACAACATGCAACGTCTCCTCGAATAACCGAAGATCTATAAAGTGGTCTGCCCACAAGTCAATTTTCTCCATAATTTTTCCGGGGCAGCTAGTCAGCGCAATAGGACGGTAGCTACTTGGTTCCGTGGGGGGGTTTATCTGGTTTTATGAAAGCTAGTACAGTGGCGAGGCGCTACTGTCCCGGGTAGTCACCCGTTGTCCAACTTTTGTTGTATATTGTCAGGAGTGCTCGAACCGCTGAATGGTGCATGCGTTTTAGCATCTTGTAGTGTATACCATCAGGGCCGGGACTTGGATTTTTGCATTGTGTGAGGGCGTTACAGAGTTCTAATACAGTGATTGGGTCGTTGTATGGCACCTCGTCGTCTTCGCGACGGGTAGCAAAGTTCAGGAGGTCTCGTTCCAATCTCCCCTTCCTCGCCTGGAAAGCTCGCGGGTAAGTCGTGCAACTGCTGACCTCGCTGAAGTGTCGAGCCAAGCGGTCGGCGACAAGGTCAGGTTCCACAACCACCTCGCCATTCTCCTTTATACAAGGGGAGCCGTGGCGTGGTTTTCCGATCATGTTCTTAACGCGTTGCCAGACCTTGCTCGTTGGAGAATTAACGATTAGCGTAGTTGTATATTCCTTCCAAGAGGCTTTCCGGGCCTGGTGCAGGGTAAACTGTGCGTGCGCACGTGCGCGGCAATATGCTATTATATTGCCCAGGCTATTCAGTCTGATTCTCAAGTTACATTAGAAATTAATTAATATGTGAGACACCTTGATTCGAAAGTGAAAAATTATACAGTGAAATTTTCAGTTCACATTCGAATATCAGTCTACACAATTTCATAATGCTTCAGAGGCACCCAGCCACCAATAAAATTCTCAGGTGATGCATGTAGATCAAATAAAATAAACCATTTTCTTGAATACATTTTGGAATACGTAGAGAGGTAAGAAACGGGCCACTTGAAGGCATTGATAAGAACTCTGTAGACAAAGCTTATCGGTGATGAAACTACCGGCCTGTTGTTGAGTCACTTTGTGTCGAGTGATAACAGGGTGTGGTTCGTTGTTATAGGTGTGAATTACTGCTCTTAAGGGACTTATCCGCTTAGAAAACTAGTATAAGGACAGTTGGGTATTTTTCGGTTCCATTTTTATTACATTTGAAGAATTTGTGCAGGTCATAAGTATAAGCAGTTTAGCAGTATCGCGAATAATTCGAAACGAGGAGTATGTGCGTCAAGGAAAACTATAACGACCCCCGAAACCCACAGCCTGTAGCATAACATACAGTTGCGAGCATAATTAAGGGACAAAAATAAAAAATTTCATATCTCAAAAACTGTAAAAGGTTCAACGCTGAAATTTTAACACAAAAGAGGTATTAGGATACCTAATA
>LQNS02278169.1:8974479-8988867 GCA_001587735.2 Parhyale hawaiensis | reverse complement strand
TTCTTTTGTTTTCTCCACCCGCTGGGTTGGTTGCGTGGGGGTTTGTTAACCTCATGGAGTTTCTCCGTTCCTACGTCGCCAGCCTGGTGTGATTTAATAATAATAATAATAATAATAATTGGGGTGTCAGAATTGTATATTCTCTCGTGACCACAACAATCCCTAGGATGAAGTCACAGATCGTCCCAGCCAGTCGCGCTGCAACTATAGTCTGACCATTTTATCAAGGCAGTTGGGCAGTAGTCAAATTCCTCTATAGCGGTGCCAGTTCTGTGGGTATTTCTGAGATTTCTCTATATACAGGTAGTGGGCGGGGCTAAGATATGGGCCGGACAAAATCTCAGATATATATCCATAGTATTGACAAATCTATCAAGTAATTTGACAACGGCCGAACTGCCTTGATGAAATGGTCAAACTATAGTCCACCACCACCAGAAGGTCGACCTCTCGATCTGACTAGCGAAAAGGACGGGCTGTGGTGTTGTTTTGATCATGTGAGACCTTATCAATCTGTCATTACTTGAGTCCACGTACACGTGTAATGCCGATGCCACACTATGCATTCGTGTGCGCAGCTTTATGCAAGGATGTTCTGCTCGTACGATGCTCATGCTGCCGTATCTATGCTACCGATTTACAATATGTATCAGAATAACGTACGAGCCACAAATCTCCGCATCAAGTTGTGCCCGCGAATCATAATACGGATCCTGTATAATTTTAAGAAGTAATGTTAGCCCCTTTTCAGATGCTGTAGGATTAAATTGAAACAAATACAAAGAGCAGAAATACACAAAGCACAACTTCTGTTATTATTGGAGTATGATGACTATTTACAATTGTAGTGTAAGCGTAAGTTGGCTGTCTTGAGAACAGCGCGGTGCCTGTTGCGTGTGTCAGTGAGTGCGCCTGTAGGGGTAATTAATAGCGAACGAGAGACGACGTTGGAGATTGTCCGTTATCTTTGTGATGGTCCATGTCTTGCGGGCTGTGTGTACCCGTGCGGTTTGTAGTTTTATCTTAAAATTTATTATTTATTTATTATTATTTATTTATTACTATTTATTATTATTATTTATTTATTGTTGTTTATTATTGACCAGGTAGAGGTGTCTTACATCTAAAGTACTGAACCTGAATTTAATTTCTAACAATAATAGCTTTATTTCACATGTTAGATACTTTGACAATTGGCTATGCACTTTCAGTAAAGCTTATTATTGGTTTTCAGGAACACTGTTACCGGATCCAGCAAACTGCACTCAGTACTACGCGTGCATCGCAACCTCGCTAGACAACCCCCTTCAACTGACGTGTCCAGAGGATGAAGCGTTCGACTACGTAGAGTTGACGTGCAAAAAGAAATTCACAGCGAAGTGTTTTACTCAATGCGATCTTTGCGCAGTTTACTGCGTTACTGAGGGCGAAATACCAAACCCGCATAACTGCAGAAGTTACTATTATTGTGAACCTGGCCTGGGATTGGCCGAGTTTCAGTGTCCTCTTGGACATCACTACGATCCTGAACTTGGAACCTGCGTAGAGGGACTTCAGTGTGATAATGCTTGTCCAGATGATTCGCTAAAGGCTACTGGAACTAACAACTATTAACCCATCTTTCTCAGTAGTAATACTTTCTGTACATTCATAGTTCCTAATATTTTCCCATGCTGGCGCTCTCTCCCCTCCCAAGTGGGTTTTTAACGCAAGCTCAAATTCTTGTATTTGCTAATTTATTAGTTGTTTATATGATTTAGTAAGGTTTATATGGCACCCCGTCACTCTCCGTAATTGTACTGCCCTTTCAGGTATTTCCATTACCACATGCAACGGGGAAATCAGTCTCATAGTCGTAGCTTTCTGTACTTAATCGAAGCAAAAATGAAATACTTTAACTGCAGAACATTCGCTTCACGGGCAAAGCAAGGATATCTGTCTTCACCCTATGTGTATTTGTTTACTAGTTGATATTGTAATCATCATTGTCGATTGAAGTGTTATATTGGCTGACTTTGACCTCAATAAGCGAATCTAGTTTTAGTAGTTTCAACTATACCGGAACTTCAAACCTACAGGTTCGCTTTTTCAATGTGAATTTAGGTCCAGGCGTTGATCACATACCGATGACGCGTGAGACGGTTGAAGACTCAATCTTACTCTCTGACATGCAAAAATAATGAAACACTCAAATTTCGATTTAAGGTCTTGTATAGAATGCTTATGAATTATATATGACTCATGTTCCGGACTGAGTAAACCTAATGTGATTGCGTTACACAGATATAACTCTTACATTCATACAGTTATACATACGTTGCATTTCAGATGGTATTATTCCTAGGAGAAAGGCAAATTAATTCACAAAGGACAGGGTGAACCCTCCAAATTAGTGATACGTTAGTTCTAAACGTGCAAAAATTAACTCCGTACTTTTATTAGAAAACATGAACATGAGTCAGGTAAAGATTGCAACATT
Organism: Parhyale hawaiensis; assembly: GCA_001587735.2. Taxonomy (NCBI): domain Eukaryota; kingdom Metazoa; phylum Arthropoda; class Malacostraca; order Amphipoda; family Hyalidae; genus Parhyale; species Parhyale hawaiensis. Next base: position 8,986,388 of record LQNS02278169.1, on the reverse strand, counting down.
TAAATCCTCTATCTTTTGAAGCGATGAAAAACAATATAAATTGCTTCAGTGAAGCTTTTAATGCGTTTAAACCAATAGACTGCAATGAATATTCGTGGCTATGGCGTGGTCGACACTCGTGAAAACCCAAATGAACTTTACGGTCAGGTGTCAAGGTTTGGCTCGGGATCACCAGAGCCCATAAGACTCACTCATGAGGAGTGTATAATTAGAGATACCGTAATGTTTTATTGAAAAATTACACCTGTTTCTTTGCACGAGCTGTGATGTGAAGTCGCGCAGCTTGCTTGTGTTAACAAAATCTTTTTACTCTGTGTAGTTGCAGAAACTTGCTAATACAGGCTACTAAAATAATGTTCCCTGGTTTCTTTTTCCTCAGATGGGTTGAGAAATTAAATTAATTTTCTAAAGCTAGTTTCGGCGATGGCGTGAATCCGAAATAATAAATTAGGTTACAGTTGAACAATTTTTAAAGTTTGTGATAGATCATGTTGAATTACATGATGTACTCTAAAAAAGGAATGGATTTAGAATATTTCTTTCCTATTTAGATTTTTGATAGTACCTATATATACTGGCATATATATAGTATATATACTTTAGTCGCTAGCTGCGGTCCAATAGAAGACACCCAGCAGCGTGACTCCACACACGCGGGGTGACGTGAGGAACGTCACCTGGACTTTTTCCGAAGACTCACAAGGTACACAGTGTATTTATTTAGGCATTTCATTTGCCTGATAATTTTATTGGAGTATATGAAGGATAGCAAAAAACGATTAGAATAGAATTTGTATTTTCGATTTCTTTTCCTGAATTTTGAATTAAGTACAAAGATCTTTTCGGAAATGAAAATTATGATACTCTTAATGGGTAAATTTTATACTCTTATATGTAGCTTGAAAAGAGAATCTAGTTTTTTGGTAGTCTTAGTATATTGAGATACACCAGAATGCAGCACCTGAAATTCATCAATTGATTATGAATCACAATATATTCAGCTGTGTAATATTAAGTTAATCTGCATGGGATACTGCAAAACATGGGTTCAAAATTTCGCTGGGTCATCCAGACTTTCACAGCTAGAAATAAACTTCGGACGATGCACAAAGCGTTAATATAACGAACGACTCGTGATACAATATTAACTAAGGAATGGGTTGACACTACTGTCTTTTTCTCCCCATGGATGCACATGCTGCTCGGGGTCTGAATGCGATGCTGTGTTCGTTCAACAGCCGATGGCTCAGCTTCTGTTTTCAATTTTACCAAATTTGAAAAAATTACCGGAACTTTACCAGTGGCACTATTTCAGAAAGCTGACGCAACTGCTAACCTTCTACGAAATTATTGGCAGAAACATGGTTGTGTTCAGTAAGATACAACAAAATGTTATGTTGAATGATGAGTCCGGACACCCAAATGCTATCGTACGGACAACTTTTAACACGATTAAAACAGGATAGAGTCCCTAAACTTTAGTGGATTTTATCATCTGCAGTGGAAAATTTTGTGTTTTATGATACATCTTCAAAAAATTCAGGGCCGCCCTAGAAGATCAGCCGTAAATCAGTTACAGGTGTGGCTGAGATTTCCTTTTGGGCATTGAGTTTTCGCTTTACTCGAAGTATCAAATGTTACTATTTAGGACGGCGATGCGCTATTGCGCGTAAAGCGAATCTTCAGCGAATCTTCAGTTCTTAATAATTAAATTATTATCAAATATATTCAACGGTATAATAGTTTCTTCAATCGGAAAACAACTAAACATCTCAGTTCGCTTTCTCGCAGTACAACTGTGTAGTGTTCAGCTCAGCATACGCAGTAGTGTTCATTGTGCTATGCTTTGCAGGTCAAACCAACCGCAAGATCTAAAACATGTACCCACTTGTGCATGACATCAGTTTTCATTTTTGAATCAGTCTTCACACACATTATATCTTTCCAAATTCACACCAGAGCCTGTTTCACACACGCTTCAAATTCACAAAGAACACTATTAGGGTCCTCTCCACGCAATCACTCATTCAACCCACGAGCGAAAGCCGAGCTTGCGTGGCGAATTATTTGTTTAGCTCTCAATAAGTTGGGTGAGGTCCGCGTGATACGTAAATATACAGAGCTGAAGGTGACGTCACGCCGTCGGATAAATTTGGTGTCTATGTGGTCTTTAATTCTTGTTGTACGTATATGTTAATAGGGTGTAACGTGTTCGTCTGCATGCTTGAAATTTCGTTCTCAAGCTTTTAAGCGCAAACATGGGTGAGTAATTACGGCACATTAACGGTATTGGTTGACATGAGCCCGGTATGGTACATGGCTGAACTTAAAGTACAGTACGTGTTGCGTTAGGTTAGTTGAGAAGAGGCTAGACTGGGTTAGAGTAGAATAGGTTCGGCTCATCTAATATATGCACTGTAGGTGCCTCATGTTGGATCCACATGATGGGTGGTGTCCCAGGGCATACCCTTGTACTCGTCCCATCACGTGGATCCGGTATAACCTAACTTATAGGCACACTTAGTGTAACTGAACATCAAGGGTTGGCCATACACTATGTCATCACCAAAATATTCGCAGAAAGTAAGTGTTAATATTCTAATATGAATCGAGGATCAGTAACGAAAAGGGTAAATAGGTTAGCCCAGGTAAGTGACTGGAATGCTGGCACTATATTATAATATCCTCAACACGGCCGGGGAAACGTTATTTCTTTCGCTGAAACAAATGATAGTGTCATACATATATCTCACCATATGAAAAACTGATCCTAGGATGTACACAAAGCAGCAGTAAGGCCATAATTCAAATTAGATTAGACAGCTAGCAAAAGCTTCCCTAAGAGGTTTATTCTCAGAGATGACCCGAGCCTTTTTTTTTTCAGGCGTATCAGTATCGCAGGTAACTTTTCTCACTGCCGGTCCTCACAATCGTCTTTGTAGAATTCCTTCTACTACTCCTACGCGCTAAATTACGTACAATTAGGGGCACGAGTTGATTAGAGTGCACAGCCAGAGGTAAGAAATGAAGAATCAAAGAGCCATTTAGCGTGCATATGAGAATTATGAGTCACTGTTCATGCCGGTTATACTTCAAGGTGATGTACGCCGATTTTACACCCTGAACATCGACAGTTCGATGAGACAACAAAAAAGAGTTCGAGTTGCATTTGGGTTGCATTAACTGTGCCGTTCAGAAATTTTCAGCCGACAGCAGAGAGCAAATGGGGTAAGCTTGGGTGTACGAACAGCTGGTGTCCGAGAGTCTGCCGTTGGGGGACTTGGAGTTGAAGACCATGACAGAGCAGTTCAGACCACCCTTTGGTTTCGTCGACGCCCACACCGACGACCCCATCACGGAGCTGATGGTGTGGCCGTCGCGCCAGGTCCAGGTGTTGTTGATCCGCTCTAAGGCTGAGAAGAACTTGGTGCTTGAGATCCCCACTGAAATATTATATTGTTTGAGAAAGATACTACATAACAGTTGCATATCCATAAAATGCATATTACCTTCATTACTTTACCTTGATGATACTCAGGACAAGGTCCAGGTAGCGTTATGCCACCACCCATCTTGTGCAGAGGTGATGCTGCAGTCCGTGACCAGCGGAATGGCTAACCGCGAGTTGTCCCCACAGTTCAAGCAGCCGCTTACAGTAGTTTATTTGGCGCTTTAAGTAAATATACGTCCAGTAAGTGTTTAAATTTTGCAGTCTTTGGACCGGTGACATTTCGAATGTGACGCGACATTTTGTTGAATAATCTCGCCCAATGACCAGATATATAGTGAATAATTTTCCTAGATGTTGTATCTGCGCTACTCATTTGCATAAGGAATAGTTCCAGTTTTTAAAAAACAGGCACAAAGAAAAATTAATATACGCGCACCTATCTCCATTCTAAAACACTCCTCATGGGGTTGAAAGGAGACTATATCGATGTGATGAACAAAAATACCATTCTCGTACTGAAACTTATACAGTAGAATCACTAAATTAATTTAATATTAGCTATTGTAGCATTGCCATTTACTCAAGCTGCAGACAAAATTTTCATCTACCACTCCATGCGTCGTTTAAGTTATCTTCTGCCTCAAACGTAATCGGCTTTGAAGACGTACATATCGCTGTATTAAATAGAATCCTATGCACAAATTTCTTCTTAAGATACAAAATTGCCATTTTAACCTACAAATTTCGGCAAAAGTTATTCTTTAGTAAAACTCACTGGGTGTGAAGACGTAGATGTCGATGTAGCGGGCGAGGTGGTTGTAGGCATCGTCGGTGGGGGGCGACGCGAGTGCGGCCCCTGGGGGGCAGCTCACTTTTGCAGCAACAATAAGCATTTTCTCATCCACGATGCTTATGCATCCACTGCCTGCAACAGCTGCGTAGGGCTTGGGGCAGAGGAAGGCTGCAAACCGGAAAAAAAATCGAGCATCAAATCCGTCATTGACATCAATGATCGCTGAGGAACAGGATCGTGAGAGAATTAAAAAATGGATAAAAAAGAGCTCTTGCGCCAATTGTCGACTTCTCTACTTTACACAGAAAAGGCAAAAAGGCCAGTTTTTTCCTACTTAGTGTTTTGCCTTCATTATTTTTCACAATGTTTGCAGCGAATTTTTTCCAAAAACATAAATTAGCAGCACACTAGAAAGGACTCTGGATCTGTTATTTCTGCTCACTGAAAAAAAAGAATCCCTTTTAAAAATTATTTCTGCAGGTGTATAAATTGTAGTATTAACGAGAGCATGAAAAGCGCTTTTGAGGTTACTCACCGCACAGACAGTTCATTGTGCCAATACTGTTAAGAAAGTCCTGGAAAGCATTCGTATTGGCTGCTCCGTTTTATCATTATACTTGTATGCTTACTTTTTATGAACGTCCTAACAGTCGGGCCACCGTTGGGAGCACCAGCAGCGTCGGTGAGGTCCTGGTCAAACAGGTAAGTTTCGCTGAAGGAACAGGTGACGGTTGTGTCTTGTGCCTGCGGGGTCACGGTGTAGGCGGTGCAGTTCTTGTTCCAAGTGCACGCCATTTTACAGGCGCCTGATTACAAATAAAAATCGAAGATATAACTTTTTCCTTTTCAGAGAGATACTCACTGGCGCTAAGGTATCAGCAAATACTCTGGCTTATGGCCTACTAGTTTGAAAATGTTTGTCAACATTAGCTGAACTACTGCATTGAGTAGATGCGCAAAGCCCTTTCGTGCCTGGTGGTCAATTGTGGCCAACTCCTCAATGCTTTTCGGCAGTTTTTAAATGGTGACAAAGAGTACCGGAATTTGATATTGATACGTCTAAAGTCTGTAACACATTCTTGGCCGTGACAAATACTGAAGGACATTGTTTGATTTTGTCGGATCACTGCAGACATTCGCCCATATGGCATGTTTGTGCTTTGTTAGGGTTTTACGTTAGTTGCTTGCACCCGAACCATACGTCTTACATCATGTTTTGCGTCTGAAGACGGGTTCGCATTATTGTCAGCTGTGCCTGCACATAACGCAAAGTGCTCCAACTTTTTGCCGTTTCCTTTTAAACACCGCTGTATGTTAACCAAACGTGTTGTTAAAATGTTAGCTGTCATGTCAGCTGGTATTTAGCGAGTGTCACTTGTGAAGTCTAAAAAAGCTCTTTAAATTTGTAGTGTTGCACCTCTCTGCTCTTTAGAAGGAATTGACAAAACCACATTCGGAAGCGTAACGGTTCTGAAGGCGTCAAAAGACGGTAGTATGAAAACTAATAATGAGGATGATAATATCACTATATCAAACTGGACGTATCTTAAGACGAATGTTTAAATAGTCGGGTAAGAATTCAACTGATAAAACACGACTCTTATTTACTAATGCAGTTTGATGAGTAACAGAGACATCCCCCACAGCGAAGGATTCCTTGCGAGAGACATCCCCCACAGCTAAGGATTCCTCCTACAGGAATCGCACACTCTTAACGGCTAAAGCCTCAGGGGCTTCCTAAATCCGTTTTTTTCTCTCTTCCTCTCCAACTACACTGTCTGACATCTCTAACTCTGCATATCAGCGGCTATTGATCATAATTTCATGTATTCGTGATCGTCTCTTTTGCTGAGACTCTTCTCCCTCCTCGTTTTTTTTCTCTTCTTCTCTTTCCCCCAGTCGTTTATATCCTACTCACTTAATGGCAATAGCTCTTAGAAGGCCGGGGCGCAAGTTTCGGTGTCTCTTTGAGAATGGGCCTGTTGGTTCGTCTACTGCCGCCTATCTAATCTAATCTAATATATTTAGAACTACTTCGACTATGGATCAGTAATTCCTAAAGGTAAAAGGTGAGAAAGACCAAAAGCATGGCCTGCTGTAAGGGATCAAAATCATAAAACCAGGGTAATATATGTTTAGGTCTAGGGCAATTTCCGGCATTTCGGATCCGTAACAGGCTTGCACTGGTAGTGTGAAGATGTCACTATGCCCAAACAAGGAAGCTCTCCGAATTAGAACGTAATCGAATAATTGAACTGCAGCATTCAATCGCAGCTGACAATCACTGCAGTAAAACTGTGATTTGCAACTTCCTAAAAGAACTCTGAGAGTTAGGGAACAGCAAATCTACTGGTAGACTGACAAAAATATCCCCTGCATTGAGTATATTAGAATTAAACGGGCTGTTTTCAAGACAGAGCACGGTCATCCAGGCAAATCAAGGCATTCACAGATGCTGATTGCAGTTCAATAACCATCAGGCGACACTTTTGAGTTATGACCAAGGGGCCTGAAAAACCAAAAGCGTCTGAAAAAAGTCCTCGGTTGTGTCAGCGTCACAATGTGGCCCGTTAATAGTTCACTAGAGAGCACCAAACACGTGGCATAGAAAAAAAGTCTTAAGTTTTGTTTTTTGACAACAAAAAGTTAAATATGGATGACCCTGATGGCTTCTAACGGTGCTGGCATGGCAAAGCTTGATGCCTCTGGAAATGTTTTCCAAGCGTCACAGCGGTGGAGCTCCGTTATTGTGTAGGGTGCCTTTTCCTACAGAGGAGCACATGAAGCTTCAAGAGGTGCAGGGTCATCATACATCTGCTGGTTATATCGGCATGTCACAAAAATATCATTTTTGTCGATGGACGGCCTTCGCTTGGGTGGTAATGAATGGTTCTTCCTGCAGGATAATGCAACAATCCACACTGCCCGCCAGACTATTACCTTCTTTCAAGAAAATGGGGCCCCTTTTTATGTCATCCAGCATGTTCGCGAGACCTAAACCTAATAGAAAGTCTTTGAGGATGGATGGCGAGAGATGTTTACGGAAATGGCAAACAATTTCTGACAGTAAACGAGCACGAACATCGTGATGCCATCTTTAGGAGCTGAGACAACATTGCTTCAACCCTCACGGGAACCCTCATTTCTAGTAAACCACAAAGAATTATTGAGGTTGTCAACAAGAATGAAAGCAGTACTCATTGCCAAGTTTATGCTTTGTTCACCTCTACGTCCTTGTCGAAAGGTTACCTACAATTTTTGTTTGTGGTCCTAGAATTTTTATCAGCTAAAATCTTATTATTTGACAGAAACGTATATTTCTTATTAAATTGTAACAGCAGGTATTTTTTGTCTTTCTCACCTATTACCTATAATTAAGGAATTACTGATATCTACTCGAAGGAATTTATTACCTTCGCCAAGGAGGTTATGTTTTCGTCGGGTCTGTTTGTGTATCTGTCTGTCACCAAGATAGCTCAAAAAGCTATGGGCAGATTTTGACAAAATTTACAGGGACTGTTGGGTATGTTGGGAGGAACAAATCCATCCATGCAATTGTTTGTCCGCCTCTCTTTTCTCAATGCCATAACTCAAAAATTTATTCACGGATTTTGATGAAATTTACTTGAATTATTAGGTATAATACGAAGAGTAAATGACCAAATTTTGTGATAATCTGTTTGTCCGTTTGTGTGTTTGTTCCTGTGTTTGATTTTAAACTTGTTAGCGGAATAACTCAAATTTTTTTGAGTGAATCTTTATGGAATTTACAAGAATTGTTAGTAATATTAAAAGGCAGGAATGATTAAATTTTGGTGCAGATCGGCTGATTTGTTTTTATGTTTGAGTTGTGTTTGTCATAATGTTTGTTACGCAATAACTGAAAAGTTTTGAATGGATCTTTATGAAATTTAGAGGAGTTGATAGTAATGTCAAAAGACATAAGGGATTAAATATTGGTGCAGATCGGTTGCTTCGTTTGTATGTTTGACTAATAATTGTCGTGATGTTTGTTAGCTGCATAACTCAAGCCGTGTATCAAAGGATCTTCAATAAAATTGCAGAAGCTGTTGATACTGTTGAAAGGCACAAATTGTTAGATTTTGGAGTCGATACAAAAGAAACCATGGTTTCAGTGCTAATTTGAATTCTTCGTTGCCGTTGCCTTACTTGGCGTAGGTATGCGCTCTCAGAGTGCTCTAGTTCATCACTAACACGTCGATATTTTTTTTTACAATTTCCAGTGGGCATAAGCTTTTGATAAGGAGCTTATATATATCCTCACAAAGCTCATTCAACTTCTGTAATTAACCATCGTGCAAAACTTGCATGTTTCATACCCTCTAGTGATCCAATGAGTCGCATAATGAAGCGTACTTATATTTTAGGAATCACCCTGTGAGTAGAAAATCCATACATGCTATTATTACGAATCATTGCACAACTTACACTGTGTTAGCATTATCGTTTCACTACTGACGGAGTTCTGAGATATCGTTTTCCCGTTGACGATTTGGAAAAGTGGCACAGCTGTAGCGTGTGTTTGCTGCATCATCTGTGGAGTTGCCAGCAGCAGCCAGGCTGTCCAAAACTGCATCGCCGCGTTCGTATCCATGATACTGTTATTTTTCTCCAGGTATCACAATCCCAAAATTATAACCCTTGGAGACTCTGCTCTCTCACCCGCACCTTTAATAATAAGTTCTGTTCTAGTCTTTCACCTCCTTAGATTAAATAAATAATGCGTAAATCTTGATAAGGTATGAAAAAATTTAAAATTTTTGTCTAGAGATTAACGTCCAGTCTCTGAAAATAAATTTGAGTTAGTTGACAAGGTTGGACTGCAGTATGGTTCAAGCTAGGCTTTATTTTTATTTCACTTATACATTCATTTGCCTTACTTATAGTAACCATAAGGATTTGACTAAAACTCCGAGTATTCAAAAAAGAACCACAGTCTATTTCGCTTAATCCGTTCACACTGTGACGTCTGGTTTTGGTTAATGTAACGGCTCGTCATAAAAAGAGCAATTTATAAGAAGTCTGTTCTAAAGTATTGGCTAATAATTGTACACTTTTTTGATTAAAAGTTAATTTTTTCTCTTGTTCGCAACAACGGAGATGCACTAAGAATTAAAAATAATTTACGGGCACTGAATACGTAGGCAGACGACCTTATTTTGAAATTGAATGATTGGGGAAATAAAGACCACGCTAAAGCCATCTGTCATTAGTAGGAAAAACGTTTTCGTAAACAAGTAAATTTAAATAGCTATAAACTCGCCTACTATGCACTTACAAATGTCCTCCAATATGAAATTAGTGAACACAATTAAAAAAAAACATGATTTTAGTATTTTATAACGAATTAGTTTGCATAAACCGAACGCTGGCCACAATAAACAAAGCTACCTCGTATGCAATACAAAGCGTTTGATTCCGTCCTAACAAAATTGGTCGTATTATGAAGATTGTCATCTTAACCCGTGGTCCTCTAGTCGTAATACAGTTTGACTATCAAAATAACTTGAGAAGTCCTATAAAATAAGCTTGAGTTTATTTAAATTCAAAACTTATATTATTTCAGTTTAAACTTGATCTATGTGAAGGCACACTGCAGATTGTTTGAATTAACTTAGCTGCAAACTGAAATTGACTTTACTCTATTTAAAAAAGGGCTCGGTTTGTTGAAATTAACTTTATTTCTATCAAATCTAAGTTTACTATGGTTGAAGTCCATTCAGTCACTTTCAATGAAGGTAAAAGGTATCGAGCTGGTCAGCTTGAAATCGATTTACTTTTTGTTGTTATTTTTCATTAGCAAAAAGGTAGCGGACCCTGTGGATTTAAAAGTGGTAATTATTGCATTTTGAAAGTACTGAACGTGAAAACCAAGAAATTAAAAAAATTCCATTGTTAAGAAAACAAAATTGGTAATTGTTAAGGTTATTAAAGCATAAAGGCCCCTCTCAAAACGAAAAAAAGTTACTAAATCCAGCTAGGAACTGGAAAAAAAAGTATTTCAATGAGTCTATTTATAGCTCTGGCACTGGCAAAAATTGTACTTGATTAGCTATTAATGAGAAAAGCTGCTCAGTGATATTTCAATTGTTAACAAAACTTTTCGCTAATTACTTGTTTATTAGTAAATGGCGGTAAAGTATAAATATTCCTAAGATTTCTTTAATGCAGCTTTTTGTTATGCATATATGTCACTAGTGAAACCACTGTTATATATCAAGTAAAACAAATTTTCAGATCATTATGGATCTGTTCTACTAATGTCAGTTGCTCAAAGATTAAAACGTTGAAAAACAAAGTAGCGAATTTTTCACTTTATTTTTTAACCCTCTAACGGGGGAGTGACCACGTATGGGAGCTTCAATTATACTGTTCTTATAATTGCGTTTTTCAACGTCTGGTAATGGCTTAATTTTCGACGAAACCCAATATAAAAGAAATAGGAAAATATGGACGGACATCTTGACACCAGATGATCAGCACTGCTACTGAACTGAAGAGCGCAGTGCCTAGACTGGGTAGTCTGGCAATGTTTAGACAGCAGATTATGTGTTATATTTAGAAATGTCAAGCTGTGCAAATAGGTAATTGACTGTGTAATGCTCCATAGCGGTATGCAGCTGCTGATGTTGAAGTATCCAAGAATATTGGTGGAAAATCAACTAAGTCTTAAGTCTGCCAAAGACAATAGTATACGTATCAATAATATTCTTTTTTGTAGTTGATTATAAGGACGTGCGTACTAAGTACAATATTTTTATCAATACCACACTCTTAAGAACCTTGGTAGTATGGTTTTGAAAATTTCACAAATGAGGTGCACAGAAAGCGGCTAAATAACTTTTCGTCAAAAATACCAGATAAAATTGGCGATGATGGTTGTTCTAAAATAATTGCTGAAATAAATTTTTCGAAACTCTGAATCGATATTTTAAGACTATTCATCAAATCAGCCTTTTCAAGGCCAAGACAGCTAAAATTTTATAGTATTCATCACTCCAAAGACTGTGATTTACTGTCGTAATTTCATTTAATAACAGTTGTATTAAGAACTATTTCGCCAGTTATACATTAAGTCAAAATAGTACGTAATGATTTTTTGTGAGTTCACTGATATCAAATTATTGCCCACAGGAGGGAACTACCATTCGAATGTCCGATTATTCGACTTATCGAATTCGCCTTTTCGAATTACAAAATCGAATCGGACTTAAGAAAGCGTAAAGCGATTCATTGAGGTCAACACAGTTTTTGTTTTTCTCAATTGTAGTTTTTTTTATGAATTTTCAGCATTTTTCTCCATAAATATTATTTCGATTTCGTCAATTCTTTGATAACTTTCATATGTTCTATATATATAATGTAATGCCTAAATATCATTAAATCAGTAAATTGTACATGACAAAAGCTTATATTTATTAATTTTAAAGTATGAAGTAGGTGTTTATAATAATAATAATTAATAATTAGCTTTTATTAAGAACACAATGGGTTCACAAAATATGCTTACAACCTTACAAGTACAAGCAAAGTAGCCAAAATTCAACCTAGTAATTAGGCCCAGTCACAAATATTGGTGGCCACGTACAATGAGAATAAATAGATACACTCAGCCTACACCTGCAGACACGAATGGCATTGAGC
>LQNS02278169.1:8931422-8946907 GCA_001587735.2 Parhyale hawaiensis | reverse complement strand
AAGCCCTACGCAGCTGTTGCAGGCAGTGGATGCATAAGCATCGTGGATGAGAAAATGCTTATTGTTGCTGCAAAAGTGAGCTGCCCCCCAGGGGCCGCACTCGCGTCGCCCCCCTCCGACGATGCCTACAACCACCTAGCCCGCTACATCGACATCTACGTCTTCACACCCAGTGAGTTTTAATAGAGAATAACTTTGCCGAAATTTGTAGGTTAGAATGGCAATTTTGTATATCAAGAAGAAATTTGTGCGGGGGATTCTATTTAATACAGCGATATGTACGTCTTCAAAGCCGATTACGTTTGAGGAAGAAGATAACTTTAACGACACATGTAGTGGTAGATGAAAATTTTGTCTGCAGGTTGAATAAATGGCACTGCTGCAATAGCTAATATTAAATTAATTTAGTCATTCTACTGTATAAGTTACAGTACGAGCATGGTATTTCTGTTCATCACATCGATATAGTCACCGTTCAACCCAGTGAGGAGTGTTTTAGAATGGAGATAGGTCCAAGGACTGCGAAATTTAAAAACTTACTTGACGCATACTTACTGAAAGTGCCAGATAAACCTGCTGTAAGCGGCTACGTGAATTGTGGAGATAACTCGCGGTTAGCTATCCCGCTGGTCACGGACTGCAGCATTAACTCTGCACAAGATGGGTGGCGTGCATAACGCCACCTGGACCTCGTCCCGAGTATCATCAAGGTAAAGTAATCAAGGTAATATGCTTAAACAATATAATATTTCAGTGGGGATCTCAAGCACCAAGTTCTTCTCGGCCGTAGAGCGGATCAACAACACCTGGACCTGGCGCGACGGCCACACCATCAGCTCCGTGATGGGGTCGTCGGTGTGGGGGCCGACGAAACCAAAGGGCGGTCTGAACTGCTCTGCCATGGTCTTCAACTCCAAGTCCCCCAACGGCAGACTTTCTGACACCAGCTGTCTGTACACCCAAGCTTACCCCATTTGCTCTTGGTTGTCAGCTGAAAATTTCTGAACGGCGCAATGAAATCCAAACCCTAGTCTGCCCGTCTTGTTGTATCATGTAACTGTTGTTCTGCATGAAAAAATTCCTACAGTACCTTGAAGTATTACAGGCATGGGCAGTGAAACGTAATATTGTATTTCGACGATTAATAAAAAGAATTCTACAAAGTCAATTGTGCGCACGGACCGTGAGAAAAGTTACCTGTTTTATTGATACCCAGTAAATAGTCTTGGTTGCTCTGTGGGAATAAATCTGTTGGTGGGTCTATTGCCTCTAATCTAATCTGAAACGGAGGCTTGTTTTAATGTGCACTACCTCAGATCGTTACGCATGTGATGAGATGTATAATATTATCTACACTTGTTTCAGCGAAACAAAAAACATCTCGAAAGCCGAATTGAGGATACCATAATTTGGTGGAAGTCAATAATTTGGGCTACCCAACTTAATCTTTTTCGCTGCAGATCCTCAACGGATTGTTAAGGATGTAAAACATAATAAAGAACGATGCGTATTTATCTGTTTGTTTATAGATTTGTTTTTCCTTTTTCTGTCACTGTTTACCAAAAAAAACGGAAATTAACCCAAGTTGGAGGCTGTCCAGTGTCATCCTGTCAAGCTTCATTGAAAATTGATTGGTAGAAAATAGGCCAGGTTGCAGACCATGGCAAACTTATCTTTATTAGAGACAGCTGAAATTCAAACAATGAAGATATCAAAGGCTTAGCCTAATTTGTACAAACTTTACCATCTCCATATATCGAATCTATGGCAAAGAATATGACGACCTTATGTCTGAAAGCACTTCTTGCATTGCCGAAGTTGAAATCTCAGCACTGAAGATATCTGAAGCTTCCATTCGTACTCTCATGCATCTTGATTCTTAGTTTTTTCCCACAGATAATTGCGATCCATCAGTGATTCTTCCAACTTTAATTTATTGGTCGATGAAACAGCTTTCGCTAAGCAAAAGCCATTGAACCCTTAGGATATCCTATACTGTATCCATGATAACAAATCGAAACTATAACTTGGCCGTTGCTGATTACAATGAAATTTCTCCATGGCTGAGGGAGAGAAAAAAAAGTTTCGACATTCAGCAGTTGTGAAGCCGTAAACGCTCATTTGCAGGTGTTTTTTAGGTTAGCAGTTGTAATGACCAAAGTACGATCAATGAAGGTCATCACGAAATCTTCGCTGTCATTTTTGACAGCGCGGTCCCTCTAGTGTGGAAATGTTTTCGTTTTCTCTCCGCTAACACTTCGATGGCAATATAATATGTGGTCTACTGGGAATCAGATACGCTCGAGTGCCTATAAGTTAGGTTAGACACCTAGTTTAGCAGAACCAATCCTGTTCTAACCTATTCTAACTCTAACGTAACACACACTTTGAAGTAGACCATTTAAAATACTGAGCATACCTTTTACTTCTATTAATTGATCACTCATGTCTTCTAAGAAAAATATAAACAAAACTGCAAAAAAAAGTTATATCTAACGACGGAAACGCGTTAAGCTTCAATTTATCTACATATTTAAAAAAAGACTGATATTCTTGCTTATGAGTTCGTTTGCTGGCTTGTTTGCCTGTATGCCACGGTGCACATGCTCTTTGCTGTAAGATAGGAAGAAATTCGAGCGTTTAAAACTTAATGCATTGTATACAAGATGCGGAGGATGACCTTGAGCTCGGCTGCACAAACGTGTACGTTAAACATAACGGTGATACTGGAAACGTAACTACATAATTATTATATAGCCTACTTCATCTGTATCCTATATATTTATCCTTGCGCCCACGCAGTGCTGCAATTTCTTTTGAGGCGCAAAGAAGTTGGTGATGCTAGGTCATGGGCAGTCTCGTATACTTAAAATTTACAATATAATAAAGACCTATGTGTATTTATCTGTTCGTTTATTTATCTCTTTGCTTATTCATTTGTTTGTCCATTTTCTGTCACGCTTTAACAAAACAGATAGGAGGAAATGAGACCAGGTTGGAGGCTGTCCATGGTCATCCCGTCAAGCTTCATTAAATACTGATTGGTAGAAAGAAGCCCAGATTGCAGATGATGGCAAAATATCTTGATCAGCGACATCTGAAATTGAAACTGTGAAGGTATAGAAGGCCGAATCGGATTTGCACGAGCATTACCTTTTCCATATCTCGAAACTATGGTGGCAAAATATAGGGCGACCTTACGTCTGAATGCACTTCTTGCATTGCCGAACTTGAAATCGCAGCACTGAAGATATCTGAAGTTTCCATTTGTAGTTTCATCTCGCAGATGATTTCGTTGCATCAGCTATTCTTCCAACTCTGATGCAGTTGTCGACGAAACAGACAAAACATCTTTCAACAAAAAAAACCTATCCTACAAATATGATATCCTAGGGTATCTATGATACCACATCGAATCAATTATTTTTTACTGTTGCTGAACTGCCTGCAAAAACACCTTATTAATTTTTTTCTTGTCAGAGAAAGCAAATACTATGGTCGATGTTCAGGAATTTTGAAGTCGAGAACCCTCATCTGCATGATCTTTAAAGTTGGCAATTGTATGAAGGAAAGCATGATCTATGAAACAGGATCAACACAAATTCTTCGCTGTGTTGTTGTTGTTGTTGTTGTTGTTGTTGTTGTTGTTTGTTGCCATCGTTAGGGCCTACCAATGCCAACTTGGAGAGGAGGCTCCGGAGGGGGCCTAGGCATAGGAGGAGAAAGTCGAAAAGAAGGGGAGAAACGAGGAAACGCGTAACCCTAGCGGGTCCAGCCAGAGACTGCTTACCGAAAGATCAGTGAGGTGACTAGAACTCGAGAAGAAGTGACGAACAGACTGTTCGTCCAGTCCGTAGAGTTCACAAGAGGGATCATCGATCCGTCCCACTCGGAACTTATAATCTGCTAAGACCGAGCAGTGGCAAGAACGTAACTGGGAGAGGGTAGTTCGAAAAAATCTGGGGAGTAGAGACTTCTCCGCACAGAGAGAAGGGCATTGATTACCCAGAACCCTGCTGGGGGAATGCAGCTGCTGCAGTTGAAACAGCATAGGTGTGTAATGCACTCAGGGAAGTGCGGTGCTGCTCGGGAGGGAAAATTCCTTCGGTAAGAGGGGGAGCGATGTCTGTTTCAAACTTTGATTGAAGAGTGTGTCGAATACGGCTGGAGCCGGAGGAGGCCGTGATCGTACCGTGGGCAGGATAGTGTACACGTAATGCACTGAGGAGATACTGTTTTGACAGCAACCCCAGACCGTTGCCAACTGGTAGGGTTGAGGTCTCCTGGTGGAGCTGATGCGCCGAAGCCATATGGTGGGATCCAGTGACTATATGCAGGGCTGCATTCTGTACCGCTTGCAGCTTACTAACGGCGGTTGTTGAGACATTAGGCAACACAAACCGGGGCAGCGTAAAGCATGACGCTTCTGATGAGGGCCCGATATGTCAGTAGTAAAGTCTCTTTCTGTTGTCCCCACCTTGCGCCGGCCAGCGCGGCAAGAATCCGCAAGCGGGAGCAGCATATGTCGCGAACATAATTTGCGTGAGCAGCAAAAGTAAGGTGTGGGTCAAACACCACGCCCAAGATTTTTGGGTGGCACTCCAGGGTGAGGTCCGACGTACCTATCTTGATTGCTGGGTCTGTCCTGGATTGATGTTAGTCTGACGTAAGGAATGTGGAATCGGTCTTGAGTGAGAGACGGTCAAAGCTCTCTCTCCGGCTCAGACCTCGATTATCGAGGCATGGCGTGACAGGCTTGTCGCTGCCTCCGAAACGCGAGTAACCGAGGTTAGGACGGCAAGTCGTCTGTATACGAAGAGGTGACGTCACCAACCTGGGGAAAGTCATTGACATAGTAGTTAAAGAGGAGCGGCGAGATCACCGAGCCCTGGGAAACTCCCGCGTGCATGGGGCAGAAAGGCAACCTTTTGCCCGCCCATAGGCCCCCACGTACTGTAGATAGGCAGAGATCCACCTGATGAGGTTATTAGGGAGTCCCGAGCGCGTGATCTTGGATAGCAGGTGGTGGTGGGAGACCGCATCAAAGGCCTTAGAGAAATCCACTGTTAAAGGTATCGACTGTGTAAGGGCTTATATTGGCTGAACTCTTGTACAATGTGTTGGAGTAATGGAAGAAGGACGGTGGTTGACCGCCTAGAGCGCAACCCGTGTTGTGAGTCTGACACCTCCAAGAACTCCGCAAGATGCGGAAGGACGGTAGGATTTACGGTAGGATGCGGAAGGACGGTAGGATTTACTGTCGGAGAGTGGTTTGCCAGGTTTAGGGATGGAGATAATGTTAGCTGCCTTCCAGACGCTCGGTAGGTTGGCATGCGCCAGGGAGAATTGAAAAGAGTGATGAAGAGCAGGAGACCGTGTTGGCCAAGGTGTTAGATGTGTAGGATGTCAGTCCGTCAGGGCCCACGGCCGAGGAGTGACATCAGCCTCGGATAGACACACCTACCTGCTGAGGAGTGAAGAACTCCTGGTCATGGTCCAGAGTCAGCTTATGAATTCTTTTCTTAAGAACCCGAATTCTTCTTTTAAGATCCCGGTCCAGAATCGGACGTGTGCCCATTAATTGTATGCAGAAGCCGGTGTCTACCTCGAGGGCAGATGACACCTAAGTGCCATCGAAAGTGATGGGCTGGTTAGTGGGGGAGGAATTACGTTTACCTGCTGTCATTTATGACAGGGCGGGCCCTCTAGTACGTGCCCATGATTTTCGCTATTAAGCAAGGGAATAAACTGAGAGCAACTAAGAGATTTCGGAATAGTAGTAATTTCCTCCGCCAAGGAGATTATGTTTTCGTCTGGTTTGTCGGTCTGTCTGTCTCTCTGTTTGGCTGTTTGTCTCTCTCTCTGTCTGTCTGTCGCCAAGATAATTCAAAAAGTTAAGTACGGAATTTAACGAAATTTACAGGGATTGTTAAGTATGTCAGGAGGAACAGATGATTAACTTTTGGTGAAGATCCATTTTCCGTATGTTTGTTTATTTGTTTGTTCCTTTCTTTCTTTGTTTGCCTCATTTTTTCGTAATGCTGTAACTCAAAAATTTACAGACGGATGTTCAAGAAATTTATATGAGTTGTTGGGTATATTTTAAGGAGTAAATGACCAAATTTTTGTGATGATCTGTTTCTTTGTTCGTTAGTTTGTCGCTGTTTTCATTTTAAGCTTGTTAGCACAATAATTCACAAATTTTCGAATGGATCTTTATGAAATTAACAAGAGTTGTTGGCAATGTTAAAAGACATGAATGATTAAATTTTGTTGATGATCGGTTGATCTGTTCATGAGTTTGAGTAATATTTGTCAGAATGTTTGTTAGCAGCAAAACTCAAAAGTTATGAACGAATCTTCAAGAAAATTACTGAAACTGTTAATACTGTTAAAAGGCGCAATTGATTAGATTTTTGTGTTGATACAAAGAAACTCATATCCTACGAACTAACTTTTGTACATGTATCAAGAGTTTTTCGGGGGTTCACGTGAAGCAGTTTTTCTCTAGCTGCGAGAGCTGAATTGGCCCATCAAATATTTCTTCCTACTTTTTGTGTTATTCCAATGAACTTACTATTATATATAAAAGTGTGTTGTTGTATTGATTAACTTTCACAGTAAATTTGGTTACTGCATTTCTGATATTTCGAAATGTTCTAAGCTTACGTAACTAAACTCTGATTGTCAAGCTATACGATTGTTTCATTAACCTTTTCACAGAAATATAGTTTTTCCATATCATAAAAATTACTAATTTCTCCCACAATTGCAAGGATATACCTAAATTCTAATATACAGTAAACTAGAGCACTCTGAGAGCGCATACCTCCGCCAAGCGAGGCAATGGTAGGAAAAAGTTTAAATTGGCTCTGAAGCCATAATTTTCTTTGTATAAACTCTAAAATCTAATCATTTGTGCCTTTTGATAGTAATTACAACTTGTGCAATTTTCTTGAAGATCCGTTCATAACTTTTTGAGTTATACTGCTAACAAACGTTAAGACAAACATGAATCAAACATACAAACAAACCAACCGATCTGCACCAAAATTTAAGCATTTAAGTCTTCCAACGTTACTGATAACCCCTATAAATTTCTTAAAGATCCATTCATTATTTTTTTTAGTTATGGTGCTAACAAGCTTAAAAACGAACGAACAAACGGATCATTGCCAAAATTTGGTCATCTACTCTTTATTATATACCCAACTACTCAAGTTAATTTCATAAAAATCCATTAAATAAGTTTTGAGTTATGGCATTGACAAAAATGAGGCAGACAAACAAACAAACTGATTTACATATCTTCACCAAAAGTTAATCATCTGTTCCTCCTAACATACCTAACAATCCCTGTAAATTTCGTCCAAATCAGTGCAGAATTTTTTGAGTTATCTTGGTGACAGACAGACAAAAGACAGACAGACAAACACGACGAAAACATAACCTCCTTGGCGGATGTAATTATACATGAAGTAAGCTTTTATATTTATTTCTGGTCGGCTTCCATCTAACAATGAGTCATACCGTTTATCTGTTGCAGAATAATCATTAAACGACAGTTTGACAAATATATTTGTTGTAGGAACCAAAACACTATTTATTTCACTTATCGGTGCCCCGGAAGCTAATTTTCTGACCTTAATTCAATTAGTGACAAAAATCAGGATATCAAAGAAACTATTGTCATGTTAGCAGTCTATATTTGAACGTTCACACTATGTGCACACTATAAGCACATCCCAAACGAAAAACTAAATCACGTAATTCTAAACCTGCAGACTGAATTCATTTCAGTGCTGGCGAAGAAAAGATGTACCTACACCTTAACTACAAGTGCGAATACAGTACTGCAACATCGTCATTTTGGATTAACTTGTGTTGTACATAATTTGAATCACCTGGATAGTTCACGTATATTGTAGCTTTCTTAGGTGTCATGTTAATTCCTTTTGTGACGTGAAGGAATCTATCGTACATGTAAAATCTGTTATCAGACTAATCTTGTTGGGGCAAAGTCCATTAAATTAGCAAAATTCGCTTGATTTGAACGGCGTTTCAATGTAAGTAAGCATCACCAGAATTACACTGTAGCTACAGAGTACAACTAATCTTGAGAGTGAATTTAGGGGAATTCAAAGCCCCTAACTTTATTGCATCAAAATAATCCAAACCGATAAATATATTAACTCAACCTTCAGTTTTTCTTCCTGAACATTTGATTCAACATTTTGTAACTAAGCTTCAAGTTATAACGGCAAACCAATTTTGCTTCAGACGCGCTGAAGTCAGATTAGCGTCCAGGTGTTGCAAGCGTCATCAATTTGTGCTTAACTCCCTTGGCTTAACGAATTAAGTACGTACCATAGCAAATCTCACTCTAAGGGATGAAGGTCCTATATTGAGTTAATGCTGATCGGTTTGGTTATTGTATTGCGACCAATACGGTTTGAGTGTCTGGAATGGATTCGCCCATTGACATTGACAGTAATTCCTTCTAGAATTTTCCAAATATATATGATTGTAAAGCGCTCGAATCTCCTTTGAATTGAGTACATTTGAAGTTGAGCCAGTCTTTCGTGATAGTTTAAATCTTTCATGCCTCGGATTTTGGCAGTGAACGATCTCTGGATAGCCTCAAGGCGCTCTAAGTCTTTCAGTTTGCTTGGCATCCAAATTGAGGTGAACAGTATTTAATCCTTGGCAGTGTCAATTGTTTCCATAATGTGAGCATTGTGTCTGCCTCTCGTGAAAACTTCGAACTTTCTCTTCACGAGAGGCAGACACAATGCTCACCTTATGGAAGCAATTGATACTGCCAAGGATTAAATACTGTTCACCTCAATTTGGATGCCAAGCAAACTGAAAGACTTAGAGCGCCTCGAGGCTATCCAGCGATCGTTTGCTGCCAAAATCCGAAGCATGCAAGATTGAAACAAATACGAAAGACTTTCTCAACTTCAAATGTACTCAATTCAAAGGAGATTCGAGCGCTTTACGATCATATATGTATGGAAAATACTAGAATGAATTACTGTCAACGTTAATGGGCGAATCCAGACCAGACACTCAGACCGTATTGGTCGTACTTGTGAAGTGCGAATTCCGATCAAAACTGGTGGTGACGCAATGGCCACAAAGTATTCTAATAGTTTTGCGTTTGGGGGCGAGATTATTCAACAAAATGCCTCGTCAAATTCCAAATGTCATTGGTGCAGAGATTGCAAAATTAAAACTTACCGGACGCATACTTACTGAAAGTACCAGATAAACCTGTTGTAAGCGGCTACGAGAACTGTGGAGATAACCCGCTGTTAGCCATCCCGCTGGTCACGGACTGCAGCATCACCTCTGCACAAGATGAGTGGCGTGTATAACGCCAGCTGGACCTCGTCCGAAGTACCAATCAAGGTAGGTACCTTGACACCCGAACATATTTTGTCCTTGAAGGCAGTTCATGTTCTAAAGCAACTTTTCCTCTAAGAAATAATGTAAGTTTCGTTTCCGACCCCGAAAAGTACCTGTTCCATGCACGTTTGGACACGTGGGTGGGGCGTGTTCCGTTCGGTCGGCTGCAAGTCTGGACATTTGACTTTGGATTCCGAAGCAAAGTTCGGATTCCCGGGCAACTTTTCCTCGATATCGTAATTCAGGTTCTGAAGTATTCGAGTTTAGGTGTATTTGGGTTTCGAAGTACCACTGTATATCGATTTAATTGTTTAAGTCCTAAAACCCAATTTTTTTAAATTTTGTAATCAAAACATCAAGAAGAAAGAAGAAAGTTACACTTGTAGAAAAAATTCCCTAATTAGGCTGTGCGATTTCCAGGTGGCAAAGGAAAATTATAAGGTGTTATAAGGCAGAAGTCAGGCGATTTAGTCGTGAAAGAAGCTGTTCAATAATGAAAGAAACAGCCTGCTTGAGCACGCATATCACCCTGATACCCCTGTGCTCGCTCATAATTAACTAACTGGAAACACAGATGCGGCCGTACAGATTGTTCCCAGTACAGTCAGCTTCCCTAAACATTACAGCGGGCTGCAACAATAGAGGATACACTTAAAGTATGTATATTTATATAGGTGTATGTGTTTAAATGTGTAGGTTTCCTAAGGCAGGGGAACTTGGAAATAGGAACCTTTATGGAAGCCAAAGAAGCGTTACTACGGCCAATATTCGGAACTATGGGTGTATGCAAAGTGGAATGAAGCAGAACCGCTAGAAATTATATTTTATTTCTGGATCGGACCAGGATTCGGCGAAAGATTCATCACCTGGACAAGAAATGATGCAATCGTCCCCAGAGTCTTCCTCACAAATTCCTGTTTCAGGATTATAATAATCACCGGAAGGACATTCAAACTCCGCCAGCCCAAGGTTCGGTTCACAGTAATAGTAAGATGTGCAGTTACGGGGGTTTGGTATTTCCCCCTCAGTAATGCAGTATATTGCGCATGGATCACATTCCGTAAAACACTTCGCGTCGGGTGAATCTTTGCACTGGAGGTCTATGTAGTCAAATTTCTCGTCTCCTCCACATGACACCTGAATTGGGGTCTCCAGCGATCCAGCGATACAAACATAATACTTAGAGCAGTCGTTTGGATCCGGTAAGACTTCTCCTGAAAATCATTAAAAACATATATTAGCCAAGCATCGCCGGGTATGATAAATTCTTTGACATTTCAAACAATGCTACGAAAACCCAAATTTTGGTTCGGCGATTGTTGGTTCAATCTCCCTAACCAATCAAAAGTGAAAATGCAATAGTCATCGTAGTCCAATGATAGCAGCCACGTAGTTTTAAAAATTCTGTCAACATTTGCTTAAAATTAGTCAAAAAGATTATAAATAACATAAATCACTGCCTCGGACTAGCAAAAATGTTTCATGTACTCTAAAAACAAAAGTTGTTAGAGTCATAACTCTTTTTTTTTAAGTAATGTACTTCATAATCGAGTTTAAGTTGAGGAAATCAGGCTTATTTCAGAGGTTATGTGGGCTTCAATTTTCAAGTCTATGAAGATATTCTCTCAGCATTATTCTAAGATCGAAGCAAAAGGCCTTATTTCACACTATACGAGGCAATAAACCCAATCTTTGTTCTAAAGGATCCGCACACAAATCGAGTGTCGCACCTGGCATTCTTTGTGCTTCTTAATTAAGATCGGTGCACTTGCACCAGGAATTTAACGTACAATTACCTGCATTCACTAGGATATTAAAATACCAGGAACTATCCATTACAGAGATCTGCCCTTACCAGGAGTCGTACAAATAACATCACAAGGGTTACAGAGGTCGTTGCAGTAAGATGATCCATCCGTAGGAACCTCAACACAATCTCCAACCAGCCGGTTGAAGTAGGTCCTGCACGAAGAGATAACGATATCTAGAAATATGACAAGGAACTGTAAATAAACTTCAAGTGTTCATTAGCCTGATAATAACAATGATACAAGGCTTCAATGCCTGGCGAAATTTACGCCAAGGGCATCACTACTTACGGGTTCGGTTGGCCTCTTAGGAGTAAAAAAATACAGACTTGCCTGGTTCGGAACTTCAGGCAGGAGTATTGGTTCTGTCATTAATGCCGGAGCCACACTATGCATCCACAAGAACAACGAGTTGCGTGGATGTGTAGCTTGCATGACGTCCCTGCCACTGCATCTATGCTGCCGAGTTTAAATATATTCCAGCACGACGACCGAGCTGTCATCCTCGCTTCTAGTTGCTCGTGCGAATGCATATGTGACCTCGGCATTAGAACCGTGTTACAAGTGTTAGTAGTAACCCAATTACGTTGAAGCTGCTGAAAGTCGCTCCATTTTACTGAGCAAATTTGAGTTTTTGAGGTACCCAGACCAACAAAACACTTAATACTCGAATCAACGGGCGGAAACAGTCGCATCGGTCTGAAGTTTCGGGTAAGTCAAGCCTCTACTGTCACTGAAAGTCATGGAATCGGTACCTTGCCTGATAAGCGATCTTTGTGCCACTTAGTGGGCTTAGTCGGCAGTTGCTGATAAGCACAGCTACCGCGGGGGCACTTACCGTGCCCACATATAAAAAGAGTAGTGAGAGCGCGGGTCATTGAACCTTCCGTTGATGGTGCTATAGTTCTTAATGATCCGTGATTAACTGCAGCCGTACTTACTCTTCTGGGGCCAGTTGGTCTATATCCTCAGCACGAACCAGTGCGTGAGGGTTTCGCAGTGGTGGGTGTGGTCAATTTGACTTTACCTTTACCTCTGTGACGCCGCAATAGCGGTAAGTAACTGAGACTACTGCGATCACCAAGCATTTCTAAAATTAGAGATGTCAGAAATGACGTCACAAACTGCCTCCTCTATGACATCATTACTGGCTCGCATAACCCAGTCATTAACGAGCGATGTAGAGTAAAGCCCGTTTCTCACTATAGTCTGTTGACGCCGTCACAGCCCGTCTTAGGTCAGAGTATCTCATTGCTTGCTTGTGAGCAACCGAGTCGTGCACAACCAGTGTGATTTTAATCACAAAAGAGTAAAGAAAATACCTACCAAATTTTTAAGTGACACTTGCTGATAGCTGACTAACTTGGCAACTAATACTTCATGCTGTGCGTTTACTTCATCCAGACATACAGTACGTTTATTTATGCGGAAGGAAAAAAACTATAGAAGCACTCCGTTTATAAGGATATATTCAAACTCATTTATAGATACACCCCACGTAGAAAGCCAACACGTAATCGTTCATTCTGCACATGAATCCATCAAGGGCAGATGAATGCACGGTTGCATTCGACTACAGACTGAGTAAGCTACTGCGCCGTTGGAGGAAGACTCAAACGACAGCTGCAACCCCTGAACGCTGGTTATTTACCCCATTAGACTATGAATGATAGAAATGCTGACCACGCATTGCCGAGTACCAAGACCATTTATCATGGCTTTGAATAGAATGTCCGGCTTTGTAACAAAGAATGAAGCAACATTCCTACATCACTGACCACCAAGTGAACAAGGGGGCTAGTGACGTCACTAAAAAGAGGAGCAGTCGTGAATGAAGCATATGTGGCCTGGCTATTAGCGTTGTAGCTGCTAAAGTAGCAAATGATGCATTATTGCATTTAATAGATGAAACTGAATCAGTTGCAGTAGACAAACGATTTCCATGGAAGGAGTAACCAAGGCCGAAGTTTCATCCACTGCTGTGCTATCGAAGGATTTATTTAGACAATAAATAAAATGGAAAGGTCATCATTATTGTACAAACTTCATCTTTTTCACTTACTCAAAAAATATGAACTAACTGAAATTTTCAACCGGCTGTTCACCGAGTCTTTATGAGGTTAGCTGCATTAAGTCGGCGCTAAAGTAGTGTCAAGAGTGGACTGCTTTTGCTCCCTTATGATGTGATGAAATATTTCATTGAGTAGTAATGATTTTAAAAAATGTTGTCTTTGGCCTCGCAGGCACAGTAACACAGGAAACATTGCATAAGTAGTGACTTAATGTTACCCTACATATCACCAAAGTAGTTTCAAGCAAACATTGCTCACTTTTTCTACTTTTATTTTTTTTTAATGGTGGTACCACCTCTTAACAGTTATCCTCCGGCCAAAAAAAAATTTCTCAACAAATTAATGTCCAGTAAACCTCCGTTGCGAGGCACTATACTTTTAAAATGTACGTTTATATACTTCTACAGTAACATTAACAGTTACTGTGAAAAGTAGTAGAATACTCGCTTAGTATTAATGGTATATGAAAAATTCCAGGAAAAGGAAAATTTAGGGCAAGATTCCCTAATTCAAAGTTCTCTCTAAGGCTAATATACAAAAAACAAACTACCCAATGGGAAATTTATAGGTATTTATCGGCTGCCTATAGGCATTTATCGGCTGCCTCAGAGTAGATAGTGAGCGGTATCGGATGAAATCGGGTAAGCGCCTATGAATTTCCGATTGGGGACAACTAACTCTACTCACCCCTGGCTGCAGTTCACAGGGTTTTTCGAAATTTCAAATATGCCGTCTCCGTCGGTGTCGCTGCACACGTAGAATTGGAAGCAGTTACTGGGGTTTGGCACCTTGTCACCTTCCTCTACATGTGTATCATTACTGCAGGAGGGGATACACAGACCCAGTGTATGGGGAACACACTGTTGGAACCCAGAGAGAGAAATCTGTTATTATCCAAAAGTCGGGCAATCCTTTCAACACGTTCCAGCTTAGATATTTTTATGCTTCACAAACCTATGCAAAACACTTGAAAAGTATTTTATCATGTTGAGTGTCTGAAACCTCACTGTGATATCTTCAAACAATAATTTTCGAATTCATATTACTCGAGATACAAAAAGAGCATAATGTTATACTATGGCAAACTGAAACGTAAATCAACGGCCCTTTCTGCTCTACGCTTTCAACGTTTATTTTTACTCGTTGCTTTTATAATGCAATTTTTAATGCTATTTATTCAAACAAAACATCTGAGAATGTAAACAGCAATCATACTACGTAAGTGCACGAAAGACTCCACGTTTTGCCTAATTATTTTTTTAGATTATAAATCTAAAAAAAGGAGCTCCGATCCTGTACTGAAATTAGTGCTATCCACTAGCAGCATTGCTAACGATTTTCATTTCAGTTACATTCTGTGTTATATGTGAAAGCATGATTGTTATTAAATACATTAGTGAACTAACCAAAAATTACATGTCAAATAGTCTTAATTTAGCTTGCCGTGCTTTTGAAAAATATGAATATACTTGTTTGTACGCAGTTGTATATACTTAGTTCATTTTACATCAAAACTTGTCCAACATCAAAACTACTTACCACAGCCAAGAGAAAAACGACGGCGTAACTAGTGCCTCTCATTTTTTCGGTTTAAAATGCCTGAAAGATATTCAATACAGCAATCACACAGAAAAGCAAAAATGAACAAATAGTTTACCTCAAATGGATAACCAACTTAAACGCTCCCCTTGAGAAACTCTCATTCAGTACCTTAGTAGAACAACTCAACCCTCTTCGCCGTTATACCCTGATACTTGTGTGGGATCGGATTTTAGCCCAAAAACAAATATGCTGTCCAAATAAGCGAATAACAGGGCGAATGTTTTATAATACGAGGGCGAATGTTTTATAATAACAGGATGAATGCTTTAACATAACAGGGCGAATGCTTTATAATAGGAGGGCGAATGCTCTATAATAACAGGGCGAATGCTTTATAATAACAGGTTGAATGCTTTATAATAACACATGTTGAATCTTTCGAGCTCTTCTTCATTCAGTTATCGAGTATACGAGCATACAGCAGACAAATGGGCAGTTCGTCAGCATTTCTGTGAGAAAATTTCGTTCATGATGACGTTATTGTTATCACTCTTTTATTTACTATTTCAAATGGTGTACAGGATACAAATGTACACACAGTAGTTCCAACCGTGCAAAATTTCATTGCGATCGCCCGATGTCAAATGAATTC
>LQNS02278169.1:8910468-8925874 GCA_001587735.2 Parhyale hawaiensis | reverse complement strand
TGTAGTTTGTTTGTAATAGTGATTCCTAAGTCACGTTGTTGGGTGACAGTAGCCAATTCTGTCCCATTCATTTTTAATGGGATGGAAGAGTTCACCAGCCCTACGTGCATTACTGAGCATTTGTCGACATTAAAGTTCATTAAAGTTCAAAATTAAGTGATAGTGAAAAATGGGGCTCCATCCACAATGTTCTACGTAAATGCGTGAATATACTAGTTTTCTGGCTCCGATTCGCTAGCCAAAACTAGCAAGCTAGTTCGTTTGTTATGGTGTGCAACCGCCCTTAGAAGTCTTCTACGTCTTAAGATGCTTATCTCATTGCCGAAGTCCTACGCTGGAGAAAAAAATGTCTAAATCCAGCATGCCTTCCCGCCACCCACAGGAAACACTAGCCTCGTTGTGCGCGTACAGCACGCGTGTGGCTTGTGTTTCTCTTAGTGCACAGTATAACGACACTTTTTTCAGCATTAGCACAACTGCCTGACTACCATTACCTTGGCTTGCGATCACACTGTTGTTATCGATGCCTTTATTTCAACTATTTCTTAAGTGGCTTGTCAATTGAAGAACTAATATCACTAGTGCAGTAACTCCTGTAGGTATAACTAAATCGTTACTGTACTACTCATAGTAGCCCCCAATTGTACCCCACTTGACCATCGAGATAACAGTGGCGCCTGGCTGATCGTTATCAGTGCTGGGTAATATTAATTAAACAGTTCTCAACTCAAAGTTTTTATTGTATATATTTTCTGTACGGTGAACGTCTACCAAAGTCATGGTCATGTCGCCTACGATAAATTGCACAGCATTTTTATTTTCTAGTTTTTATAAAAATTGCATGTTAGTCATTGGGTCAATTCAAGCACACTCTGGAATCGGTACAGAAATTCAGGAGAAATAAACTATTGGAGAAACTTTAGCCGTTTCTAAGAAATAAATAAAGGGGTTGATAAAAAAAAAGTACCGTGAATTTTGTGAAGGGACGCTTAGTCGTACATAACTGATATATTATGCATAGTTACCTATTTAGACTACCACTACTTACAAACTTTTTATTCTCTCTTTGTTACTGCTTTTATAGTCGTTTCTCTTAACTATACACATAGCATTTTATTTTAATCACTCTATATTGGGAAGGAAGTCTTATTCGATTACAATTTTCATTCAATCCTTAATTTATAACATTTTGAAAATTCGCAATGTCATTTCGTAGAGCAATTACTACTTCTGTCGATATTTCGGGTTTGTGCAGTGATTATTTCTTCATATATTATAATTTTGAACTGTTGTTCTGTAGTGTTATTCACTACTGTATCTATACATTGGACTAGTATCCGGGCCTCTGGATTTTTTTTATACAAAAATATCTAACCATTTCATCTACTTCACATGTTAACGGTGAGGCTAATCGCTCTGCAGATGGCATGAAAAATCAGTTAAATAGTGCGGTAGCTGTTGTTGGTGTTGGTGTTGTTGTTGTTGTTGTTGGTGTTGTTGTTGGTGTAGTTGTTGCTTCTGCAGTAGTAGTAATCACAGTGGTCGTAGGGCTCGTATTATCACAGGTATCAGTACAATTGCCTGCCAAACATTGCATTTCCATAGGGTCATAGGACCAATCTTCAGGACAATGGAACTCAGCCAAACCAATATTAGGTTCGCAGTAATAGTAACTCCTGCAATCGTAAGGATTTGGAACTTCTCCCTCAACCACACAGTAGACTTGGCAAGGATCACAGCCCTCGAAACAGTTTCCGTTTACGCCGTCGACACAGTCAGCAACTTCAAAGTCAAACGAGCTGCCTGAGGGACAGTCCTGAGGCAGATAATCATTATCTGCACCCGACAGACAAACGTAATATTTGGTACAGTCTGTTGGATCCGGGATCAGCGTACCTGCAATAAAAAGAAAATTAACTAGAGGTGCAACTCTACGTGATAAAATAAATGTTACAGAAAGGGATAAATGAACCTCCTACAACTGGGTGCTGGAAAGTACATAGATTTCGTTAATGAAAATGCAAAAATGGCCAACAGTGGGCTTGTCCGATGGCCCGCGATGATTGAGATAACCTAATCAGACAGCTTTTGGGTGTCTTGACCTTCAGTATAGAGGA
This sequence comes from Parhyale hawaiensis, assembly GCA_001587735.2. Lineage (NCBI taxonomy): Eukaryota > Metazoa > Arthropoda > Malacostraca > Amphipoda > Hyalidae > Parhyale > Parhyale hawaiensis. The sequence goes on along the minus strand of LQNS02278169.1, from coordinate 8,923,757 downwards.
GTGGATTTGCCACTTGGAAGGCTGATACGACTAGTGCAGTTACTCCTCAGGTAAAATTAAAGCGTTACCGGCCTTCTCGTATTAGCGCTGCAATTGAATCGCGTATCACTCATTCCAAGGTTGAGTTTACAACCGTTTGGAACGCAATCGGTTAGCAGTCAACGCTTGAACTCAATCCAGTGTGATTAATCTAATGCTTATTATATTGGAATCCCGCACAAGTTAAAGCTGAAAAAACTATATTAACTTTGTCGCCATGTACCAGTCGAAACTCTATGCGTATCAATTAGAGAGGTAGAGTCGCCTTCACCACAGGTACGTTCAGTGGAGGGCCCAGAGATTCGTACAGCTGCAGTCAACTACAGGTTGCCCGACCTATGACGTCATAGACGGAATGCTCTTAGCTCTTAACAACTCCGCTTGCACCCCCTCCCCTGCCTTCTTCCTCCTGACCGTCCTCATTTCAGGATAAGCCAGCGCGTATCCTAGTGCTTTATGAACGATAGAAATGCTGACCTCAGTATTTTCAAGCAGCGCACGGTTTTCACCTCGACTTGGTATAGAACGTCCGACCTCTTGGTCGGCAGAACTCCTCACCACTCGACCATTAAGGTAGACAGGAAGACAATTCGAAATAATCGGCATACCTTTCCTTCACATATATTTAGATCTACCTTTTACACATGGATTTAAGGACCAAAAATTTTCTTGCATTCCATTGTAAATTTTCATTGTGGTCACTCCCATTACAATGCCTTCCTACTGAGTAGTAAAACATGACAAAACGTGAGTCTCGATCTGGAACTACCAGGTTACGCTCTCTGCCTTCCACACGAGCTACAAAACTTATCAACTAATGGGCTGCAACTCTTGACTGATAGCCAGTCAAAATTTGCACCGATTAGGCCTCAATCTACCTCTAGGAGTCTAGATCAATGGTTCACAGCCTGGAACTACTAGATAACTTTTTTTAATATGTTCTCGCGCCCCCTAGAATATTAATTACCCACATGACGAATACAGCTAAAATCATACAAATATTTGTGTAACGAATTTAATTTTTGAATAACTTTAAAACAAAACAAGGTTTGGACCCCCTTACCAGGTTATCTCGCATTCATAGGGGGTGCTCACACCCCTTTTTGGGAACCCCAGCACTAGATATGAATGCAATTTGCCGATATACGCCAGTGTTACTGCGTACAGTTGAATGTTGATCATAACCAGGAGCTATGAGGCCACATTCTTGTACAAGAATTACGGAAGACACACCTGGTTCACTGCAGATGACGTCACATGGGTTGCACATGCCGGTGCAGTAAGGAGATCCGTCGGTCGGGATGGTGACGCAGTCGTCCACAACAGCATTAAAATAAGATCTGAAATAAATAAAGCGCTTACTGAAAAATAACAATAGTTTTAATAATAACCAGTAATGAAAAGTACCCATTCATCATTCTGGCGACAAAGCGCAGTCATATGGAAGCAGGTGCTGAGACCTTAATAATCTTAAGGCTATTTTGACAGGAGAGGACTATTACCCTGAACTATTTCCGTGAACTATAGCGTCGTTGACGGAAAACTCCTACCACAACCGCGCCCCCTATCTGTAGGTTATGAGTGAACGCAATGCTGACGCTGCATTATCAAGCGCCAAAAACTTTCCCCTTAGATAGAGAATGGAACGAACGTTCGGTGTCTTGGCAATGTGCGGGGCAACATCGTCTCATCGTTGAGCTACTGCTGTACACAGTTTCTGAACAGCTTTGTTAAGTACCTCTACCGACTTAATAAACATGTTGTGCATCTTCTTCATTTTTAAGGCTTTTGGCATAATTCAACGACCGCTATTTTCTTTTTCTTAAAATCAAGAACTTCTCGCTCCTTTTGAATATATATATCAATTGCAGTAAATTCTATCTAGTATAAACCCTCACAAGTCCCAGAAAGTGAAAATGACACGATTCCAGGTCAAAAATTATACGCAACCTCAGCCACACTTCTTAATTTAACTCACATACTTAGTGTTTAGGAAAATAATCGTGCCTCGCAATATTATTTCGTAGATAAAGAACAGAAATTCAGAAACAAATTCTTGGGATCTGCATTCCACAACTTGTCTTCAGAAGCATGAAATTAGTCTCGGAGAGTAAAAAGCGGGTGCCGATGTACCATCATATATTTTTCATCGTCAATTTTGACTTATGGATACACGAGTTGAAAAAAAAACTATAGCTTGTAGTCATCGTATATGATACGATAACACCATGCGTGCTAAAAAAAATTACTCATTTTTCTCAAGGGTATGTTACTCTTAACCCTTACTTCACACACTATACTCAAGTCTTACTTACCCGTCCGGACAAGTTAGGGGCTCATCGGACAGTTCAAACACTCCGTCCTGGTCGGTGTCACTGCACACGTAGAACTGATAACAGTTGCTGGGGTTGGGAACCCTGTCACCCTCTTGGATTAGTTGGGTAGTGTTGTCACAGGAGGGTACGCATAACCCCAACATACCTGGTACCCACTGTCGTGAAAAAAATACATAAAGGCAACTGGAAATTAATGTGAAGCTATTAAGGGGTTTGTTAGTTCGTTCTCTGCCACCTATATAACTTTGTCTCCAGTACGTCAAGAAAAAGAGATGCGTATATACCTCCAGTCAGCTGGAACTTGAATTTTTTGTTAATTCTTAGTCTTTGGTAGTTCAGCTCGTCCACAAGTCAGTATTGAAGCGCTGTCAGTGATTTATTTATTTATTTTTTGTCATTGTTTACTGAGGGGTACACTAATTTCTCTCTAATATACTTACAGTGCCGTGGTTAACGACATCGACAGTGAATGCGGCAATTGCGTGTTCGAATCCCTCACTAGTCACGGCTGGCATTCAGTGGTTCACAACCAAAAGGCCAGGTTCCAGGGGGGAGCAAATGAAAAGTGAAAATGCTGTGGCATGAGCACACAAATACAAAATACTAAATTTTGTAATTACCTCCGCCAAGGAGGTTATGTTTTTGTCTGTCTGTTTCTATATTTGTCTGTCACCAAGGTTACTCAAAAACTTATGAACGGATCTTTACGAAATTTACAGAGGGATTATCAGACAGATTATTTACTTCTGGTGAAAATCGGTTTGTTTATCTAGTATTTTTTGTAAGTGCCATAACTCAAAAAGTTATGGATGGATTTTTATGAATTTACAGGAGTTGTTAGCAATATTAAAAGACTGAAATTATTAAGTTTGGTGATGATTGGCTGGTCTGTTTGTGCGTTTGACTTTTGTTTGTCATAATGTTTGTTAGCACCATAACTCATAAAGTTATAAGCGGATCTTCACGGGAATTACAGATTCTATAAATACTATTAAAAGGCATAAATGATCAAAATTTGGTGTTGTTACAATGAAAATTGTGGTTTCAGAATTCATTTGAATTTTTCGATGCCCTTGCCTTGTTTGACAGAGGTATGCGCTCTTAGAGTGCTCTCTAGTTTACACTTAATTCTAATCTTAAGTATATTTTATGCTATTTCTCAGGTTAAACATTCAAAGTATTTCTTTTCTCATGATAATTCACAAATTGATAAACCTCAGGTTTGAGTCTTTGTAACGTACAGTCATGGTACTACTACGTAACGTAGAGACACCATACATACAATCAAGGAGTTGTGGCACCATGCATTACCAGACCTGTGCCTGGCACTTGGAGAGGCAGATGTGTCTGTGTTTATACATCACATACGTTCCATGTTATACACAAATCAATACGACAGGCAATTTTCACTCTACTCAATGTAACTAGCTATAAAATCACATTTTCATGCATCAAAAAATTAGAAAACAAAACTCCCGATTGAAGGGGAAATTAAAAAAAATTATTTGTCACTGTCGTATTTGGTTAACGTAGAGTTAGCAATATAACAATACCTGCCCGTATTCGACTTTCTCAGTCTGTCACTGACGTCATGACGTTATTCTGCACAAGAGGTCAGCTTTGAATAATATTTACAGCGTGATATTTTCATGGACGTGTAGATACTGCTTTACCCTTCAAGGAATAGTGTTTTCTATGGGCACTTTACACTATGTTAATCCTATGGAGGAAATTCTACTAGGTCTATAATATATAAAACACCACAACTATAAATGTAGTCTCAACCATAGTTTTAGCCTGACATATAATTTCAGTTTGAACCATTGCTTCAGTCTTAACCATAATTTCAAAAATGCAGGTTCAGCTATTTTTGTATCAGTCTTTAGTATAAGTTCAGTCACACCTATACTTCAGTCTCAAGAATAATTTAAGTCTCATTATAATTTTAATCTCTACTATGATTTCAGTCTTACCATAGCAAAGACGAACGCAACTGCAAAACTTCGACCCCCCATTGTCTCTGAAAAAGAAAATTGTGTGAATATTTTTCAGTTTTTCTGAAGAAAACGATTTGCTGAGACCTTAAACATTTTTATAATTATTCTTGCAGTAAGATCTTATTCATGTGGACATTAACTCTTCGCCTAGCTAAACTCGGCTCTTGTAGTATGTTTTACAGCTTTACATAAGATATTTACTACTAAATGCTATGAATCGGTTCATGAAATTGCGCTATAACATACCTATAAACGAACACTTTAATTTACTCTAGCTTTTGGAGATGTTGATTGAGTTTTCACTTAAAAAGAACGGTTTACTTTAATTCAAATAACGGCATCTGAAATTACAGCCAGCGGTGAAACGGTTGATACTATAAAATTATTCATCCCTCTTATTTCACAATCAAATCCCTCGCAGAAGCATGCAGCCCGCAGCATAACACAACCACCACGACATGGGTCTCAGGGGCAGAGGATCTCGAACAGACACTACTCACGAGGTGCAGACACACTACCCGCATAAAATAGCAGTTCACAAAGAGAATAAACTCCAATCCTTCAGGGCATGAAGCATAATAGTTGGTACTACGGCAGAGTGTTGTTCTTACAGTAAAGTGGTGGAAAAAGGAAACACTGTAAACTAAAACGCGGAATTAAATATAGATTTAATACAAGAGAAACGGTAGTTTGGGACAATAATACAAGAGTATAATCGGTAATAAAATATAGATTTAGACTAATGGAGTGCCTCACTTTTCGTAGCGGCATTACGTTCTCTATACTGTTAAAATGTAGTCTAGTTTTAGTGAAAACTCTGAACTGAAAACGTAGCATGCAACTCTTTGCAACCCAAAAGACCCTTCCGCCACGTTCTAATTGTGTAGAAACGGTTGTAAGCATCATCTGTAAATGTTATTTTTACGAAGCGCCTTCATTATTTTACACGGAACTCTAGGTTAAGATCTTGAGTCACTTAAAAACATAATTTGATTTACAGTACATTAACTAACGCAACCAAAAGGCAATATATTCTGAAAAGTCATTCAAACATTGCCCCTGCTTGTTACTTTACTTATGATGAAATTAAGAAGAACACGCATTGAAACCTTATTTGAGGCAAAGATTTCAGATGATATCGTATTTAGTATGTAGTCACTTACCTTCTTCTGGTATGGATAGTTCTTCAATGACCGGTGAAGGTTATCTGCTCACCACCTCGATAATCTTGCCTTCTCTTCTTATCTCGGACCTCAAGTATCGGGAAAAGAGTTTCAAAACATGTAGCATGACGAAATAATCCAATGAAGAGTTAGCTAAGCTTTTAGTCTGGCAGACTCATGTCTCATGGTGATAATGCAAATTAAGCATAGTAATTGAATTAACTGAGAGAAGCATTATTGCCCAACAATGTATCCCTATATTCATACGTATTTATTCCCTCTTCACTATTTCTGTAAATAGCGGAAAGCATGAGCTGTTATTCTTCCCCTATTTTCTCTCTCTTTTTTTCTTCTTTTCTCCAGTCCTATATATCCTTTTAACACAATGGCAATTGCTCATAGAGGGCCGGGGCGGGTAGGTTCCGGTGTCTCTTTGGGAATGGGCCTATTGGTTCGTCTACTGCCGCCTATCTAATCTAATTATTTAATACATCCAGAGTATGATTTAAACTGAACGATAATAAAATGCGGAAAGGTTTAACTCTCCGTTCTTAATCGTTGACGTGTGGCAATAAAAGAAAATATTAAATATCAATAGCTTATGGAATCACATCAATTCTTTGATCAGTCATCAGTTGCTGTTAATTCAATGTCGGCTTTCTCCCGGTGGTGTCTGGGCAAAAGCCTTCCTTCAAAGGTATTCATAGCACAGACAGTCAATACGTTTAAAAATTATCTGGACAGGCAGTGGCAGCAGCACCCTCCGCAGGTCTGGACCTCTGCTCCGTAGATCGTTATTAAATTTTTCCCAGCTTCCTCCTTCAGAAACAGCTGTGTTCTATTACCTGTAACAACCAAGCTAACATGATACGTTGATTTTACAATGAAGCCTCTGTAACTCGTGACATTAGCTCCGTTATTCCCGTGACAACGTATTTTCATGAAGCGTACGTGAATTTTTCTGTTTTAGTAATATAATGGCTGCCCAGGCTTCTATTTCGCTTTGGGAATGAACCTCTTATTTTGGTTGTTGTCTGCTATCTAATCCAATATACCACTGACCTGGCCAGGTCGCCTACCGCTTGGCTCAAAATTTTAGCGAGGTCAGCAGTGGCGTATTTTTCCCGTCCGCCTTTCAAGCGAGAATGAGAGTAGTGGAACCATCACCCTCGAGCTTTGCTACCCGTCGCAACGTGCCGTACAACGTTAAAATCACCGCACTGGAAGTCTATAACGCCCTTACACAAAGCAAAAACACAAGTCCTGGCACTGACGGTATACACTAAACGATACTGAAACGCTTGCATCATTCAGCGGTTCGAGCACTCCTAACAATATACGACAAAATTTGGACGACACACAACTATCCAGAACAATGGCGCCTCGCCACTGTACTAGCTTTCATAAAACCAGATAAACTGCCACGGAACCAAGTAGCTACCGTCCCATTGCGTTGACCAACTGCCCCGGAAAATTCATGGAGACAATCGTGAACACCCGCTGAGGAAACATCTGGAAGCCAACAAGCTCCTCCGCAACGTGCAACACGATTTTCGACAGTCCCGTAGCACCACCGATGCCATCGTGCGTATACAAAGCTAGAGCACTCTGAGAGCTCATACCTCCACCAAGCAAGGCAACAGTTGCGAAAAACTGAAATTGGTTCTGAGCCTATGATTTTCTTTGCATCAACACCAAAATCCAATCATTTGTGCCCTTTATTAGTATTAACAGCTTCAGTAATTTTTTTGATGATCCGTTCATAACTGTTTGAGTTATGCTGCTAACATGCATGATGACAAAATAAGTCATCAAGCCAAATCGAGCCTATGGCGAGCAGGCAAGTTTTCGCGCTTGGAGCGCCAAGTCAAGATTTGTACCCGGATGCTACTGCGAGGGTACTGACGCTAACCAAAAATGAGGATGGTCAGGGTTGCGGGTCATCGATAAATGCCGTCCGTCACTGACGCCTCAGCTCTATATAATAGTCGACTGCAGTCGCGCACTTCTTTATGTTCAGTTGTCAAATAGCTGCAGCACAAATTACTGCTTGTGGAGTCCTCAGTTCGGCTGTACTGTCCAGTTGACTGTACCTCCACCTTTTGAAATATTCCTCTTACCTCTACGCTTGATGAACTAAATCAACGAAATTTGTGAGTTCGTATGAAAAAATCTCCCTCCTGCAAATGAAAGCAAATATTCTATTTTTTAATTTTTTGAGAGTCAAGCAAAACCAAGAAAATATGGCTCAATCAAATTAATTCACCAGAATTGCTCTGTTTCTAGCGTATCCTTGACACCAGAAATTACCCCCAACAGAATCAATACTTACTGGAAATAAGAATTCTGATATAACTAGAGAACACTCTGAGAGCACATACCTACGCCAAGCAATGCAACAGTAACGAGAAATTCAAATTGGCTCTCAAACGATGGTTTTCTTTGTACCAACACCAAAATCTAATCATTTGTGTCATTCGATGGTATCAACAGTTTCTGCAACTTTCTTGAAGATTCGTTTATAACCGTTTGAGTTATGTTGGTGACAGACAAATAGCCAAGCAGACAAACGAACAAACAGACAAGCACAACATAAACATAACCTTCTTGGCAGAGGTAATAAAACGCTTCGTGAATTTTTATATTCTGTGTCCGCCTCTTAAAAGCCTAGGCTAACATTTCAGCCCTTCAAACAGGCAGATAATTGAGCTTGAAATTCAGTATCCTGGCTACGGCACTCTCACGGGGCAGTGGACACAATTATTTCTTCCTGCTTGCCGTGTTTCTTTGACGGATCAGCTTTTGCTTCAAATGAAAAACTTAGATGTACTGAAGACTTATCCTTCGGTAACTAGGATACGCAGAAGGAAATTTAATTCAGTAACGCTTAGCTGCTTGCTGATATAATATTTCTTTTCTACAAGTCATCTAACGTTGGGGACAGTTGTACTGCTCACAAATTTCTCGCTGTCGTTTTTGACAGCGATGGTACTCTACAGTAATTTAAAATGTTTTGTCCTCTACTTAGCGTGAAGATTCAACTCCAACAAAAAATACAGTTAGGGAAAAGTAAGCGAAATGATTATGCGCGACGGAAACGAATTCTCCTTCCAAGATCGAACCTTTCATCTACCACGCTCATTTGCTGGATTCACATTTAAGAAGAATACCAGATAGACCAGCGGTCAGCGGTTACGTGCACTGTGGAGATAATTCGCTGCTGGCTCTCTCTTTGGTCGCAAACTGCGGCACCACAGAAGACACCCAGCAGAGTGACTCCACACACGTGGGGTAACGTGAACAACGTCACCTGGACTTCTTCCGAAGACTCTCAAGGTACTCAAGGTACTCAAGGTAAGGTACGCTCAAACGAAAGGGACTAAACTGGACCTAGCTACTTTTCTAAGCAAAGCGGGCTTCGAAAAATGCACTATCACAATAATATTACAGAAGCTACATTAATTGTAGTAATTTGGAACCAGAATTTCCTGTTACCTCGTCTCACTGTAATTTCGTACATTAAGTTCCTTCTATCCCAATACTTAACTTGACACGAAGAGACGCATCAGCCAACCAAGCAAGCAACCAGCAAACTGTGTATCCATTATACTGTAATAATAATATATAGTTATCGGTCGCTTGCTTAGTTAGTTGGTCGGTTGAAAGGTTGGTCTTTCTGTTCTCTTATTAAAGAAGAGATAGGAGATTATTCAGCTGAAAAGCGCGAAGAGCATGAGGTGCGAAGGCATTCGAGCCTCTTTGCTAGAGTTAGTGCTGTTCACGTAATCTTCAGAATCAACGCTGCAATTCAAACAATGGGAAGATTTACAGCTTTATTTAGCAAACTCAGAGAGTCTAAAGTCTACTTTCTTCCTACATGGAAACTATATATTTGCTCTCCTTTAATATGCTGTGGCTTCTTCGTCTGCTCTTTACCCTAATTTAAGCAGCAATAAATACAACTACTAAAGGCATAAATTTAATTTAGCAAATGTTGCAAGGCGTGAAGCTGATAAGGCTGAAGAGAGAGACTCTTGTTTCTGGAGATAAGATTTTTAATTAAGGCAAATATAGTCAGCCACTTCTTGAGCAACTCAAAGATAGCACCGACAGCGTTAAGTGAATAGCTCTATCAGGAAATGCGTATATGTTCTGCTATTGTTTTTCTGCCTAGTAACATAAGTGAAACATGATTGCTGTGCTAGAGCTTTCATATTATACCACAGAAAATCTGTTCTACTGCTAAAGAAATTAAGGTGTATAACAATGACAAATAATACGTATTACTCGGGTAAATAATTTATGTCGCAGCAGAAAATGACTAGCATTGTCACGAAAAGTTATTGCTATAACTATGATGATGCAATAGCCACGAAGTATTACAATTCTAATAGCGTCACTGTTCAGAGTACGAGTATGTTGAACAAAATAACCCGTCGTATTCGAAATGTTTCTATCATTGAAGCTTTAAAGTATGAAAACTTACTGGATTCATACCTACTAAAACTGCCAGACAAAACCAACTATGGGCTACCATATGCATCGTAGTGTTAAATCGCACGGAGCTTAATGTCCTCTGCCCAAGATGAGTAGCGTACACAACGCCTCCTGGACCTTGTCCGAAGAACTATAGAGGTACAGCCGTTGATCAGTAAACTTACGTCGATGTGTCCTCGATCGGCCCCGCAAAGTTGAGCCCAGCTACGCCTACTTAAATAGCTTGACGTGTCTGGAACGTCAGCTGGGAGTGCTTGTTGCGCCGGTTTCAGTCGAGTAGCCCGCATCAGAAGCAACCCAATTATGCTTAAAGCCCGGTGCCCAAGTAACAATTTTCGTTGCCGCTAGCAGCCTAGAGCCAACTTAACCAGTAGTCGTGGCCGTGACTTCAGCGTCACGTCTGCCAACATCTCTGTGCAATTAAGCTGCTCATAATAAGCAGTCATAGGTGAAAGGTCACCATTAGCACTTGCTACAGCATAGAAACTACTGTAACGACCGAGACTTTCAGCAATTTTTTATATACAGTTAAATATTGCGCTAGCTGCAGTCGTGCCGCAGCTATATATATAAACGGATTACTTGAGTTGCTTCAAGACTGCTACCAGCAACGACATATGTGACGTGGGCCCTAGGCTTAGGATGGCCAAAAACTCTATTTTTCGAGCCTGAACGAATGTCTTCAACTTTTACGTAAGACTGTGTAACCTACGCGCCTAATTTCCGAGACCATTCTGAAGTTCTTGACAGAATTGGTGAAAAACAAAGCTTTTGAGCGGAACTGTACGACACAGGAATTCTTTGGGCCCGGTGCCCAGTTACCAACTTCTGTTGACGCTAGCAGCCTAGAGCCAACTCAAGTAATCCGTTTACGTTGCCGCGGCCCGGCTTCAGCTTGCGCATGGTGTAACTGTATAAGAAATTGTTGACGATCTTAGCCCATAGCAAGTGCCAACTGCAAACTATTAACTATCGATCCTAGTTATGAGCAGTTTCAATGTACAAATATTGATGGTTCTAAAGTTAAAGCATGATACTCATTTACTTCATGTTGAAATTACCGGCACAACCATGCTGTCGAATTAGTTAAGTTGGCACTAGGCTGCTCGCGCCAGCGAAAGTTGATACGTGGGCACCGGCCTGTAGACCCCAGAGTCTCATCAGTCTCACATCATAGCAGCAATGTTCAAATAATTCACTTTAAAGTCACGTTTGTAGCAATGAAAACAGAACGGCAGTGCAGCCACGCGTTGCTATCACAACCCCAACGGGTATCGCCTCAAGCCTAGATTGATGCAGAGCGCGTTCCATTGGATTGTAAAAGTTGATCTAAGCCAAACCCACTTGACTCGATTTGACCAAAAATGCTAACAGGAACTTTGGGTCTTCACTTTGATTCGTGTTGCAGGTGCTAGAAACAACACGATTATGTTGAGCCGACTGAGCTGCTTCATTATGTGGGGTAGGATTGAGTGTTGCAAGTCTCACAGGTAACGGAATAATAAGAGACAACGCCTGGAATTTGAATCAGCAAGTCGAAGCCAATGCACCTGCCTGAAGTTTCAAGCAAGTAAAACCTCAAAAGCTTCACTTGGCGCTCAGTCGATCATGCTCGTGGACGCACAACTTCCAAGCGCACCTCCAATCGACCGTCTTAGACCTGCATGACGTCATCATTGTCCCTTCGGACGGCACCAGAGGCCTGTTGTAATCAGATTGCCTCAGAGTTACTCGGTGTTACTTAGTCTGTGTAACGCTATTATAGAGGTGAATGAGACAGGATTTCTCAAAGCGTAACCCCGAAGCTACCAAAACAAAAGCAAACCCAATGGAAACACAGACGTTTATTCGTAATTATTGCTAATAAAGATGAAACAGCATCTAAGAATTTCGTGATAGGCCCCTCCAGATCTTTCTACCATAAGAAATTGATGAATTGCACCAATTAAAGGCTTTTCTCCATAAACTCATTGACCGATTTCGTGAGAGCTCAAAACGTAAACAAACCAACAAGCGCAATCGAAATATCTAAACACTCAGCTAAATAAATCAATATTTCGTTTTATTTGTGACAAATATAACCTAGCAACATAATAATAACAGTTGAAGCAAATATATAGGAAAAATACGTCTTCACTAGTCAAAAAACATAATTATAAGCATATTTATTCGATCCATATGTGGCGAAACTTAGCATCAACACGGTGTTACTCCGCTCGCTACCCACCTATTTCGCAGGGTAACGAGTTTGCGTAACACCGGGTAACCCTGACGTGTCTCATTGACGGAAAATGGCTCAATGCGACACTTACTTTAGAAACAGAGTTACCCTCGAAGTAACACTGGGTAACCCGGGGTTACCCAGCACGCTGAATGCAACAGGCTTCAGGGGTGTCGTCATCAGCATTTTGTGGGTCACCGGTGCTGCACCGCGTAACACCGGTGACCCAGCCAGTCGCAACCCGTGTCGCAATCATAGTTCTAATAGCGACTGCGTCACGGGTTACAGCGATGTAGGTCACCGAGCACAAACGTCTATTTTGAATAAAAGGAGCACTAAATTCATACAGATACGTTACAAAGAAACACTTTACAAAAGAATAAGTAAAGTAGATCATTTACTTGGAACTTTCAATGAGCAAATTTCAAATTAAACCGAATTTTAAAATTTTTGTGCTTACTACGATCGTCGCGAGATGGCGCTCTCACGGGTTACGGCAGCCTTTTTTCAGGTTGTGGTAGACCGGATTTGTCGTGATTGCGCCACACCCCAGATGTCTAATTAGCACTGGTATCGTGGGTACGACCATATGATTGAATGTAATCAATCAATGCGGACGTTATCGTTGTGGCTAATTTTCTCACAAAACTAATGAAAAAATTTCCCTCTGTGTTCATCTCTCTGTGGTTACCACTGCCCCACTAGTATCAAGCCACCGTACAAAGTCGTGTCGCAATCAGCAGGCACAGCGTCACACGTTAGCCATTTCAACAGCAATACATGTGTTGCCGAATTCACACCAGCGCGGCGACTGTTGTTAGCGCTACCAGCATACAACCGAGCCAAACTAATGCGAATACATTGCCGCGGCCCGGCTTCAGATTGCGCATAGCTAATTTGCTCCTTTTTTTTGTTTGTTTGTTTGTTTGTTTATTTGTTTGTTTGTTTGTTTGTTTGTTTGTTTGTTTGTTTGTTTGTTTGTTTGTTTGTTTGTTTGTTTGTTTGTTTGTTTGTTTGTTTGTTTGTTTGTTTGTTT
>LQNS02278169.1:8863345-8873863 GCA_001587735.2 Parhyale hawaiensis | reverse complement strand
ATTTCATTCAAATCGGTTCGTAACTTTTTGAGTTATCCTGGTGACAGACAAACAGACAAACAGACAAACAGACAGACAGACAGACAGACAGACAGACAGACAAACACGGCGAAAACATAACCTCCTTGGCGGAGGTAATAATAATTATTGTCAGAAATGCATATTTCAGAGAACACAAACACAGATTTCACTTACATTAGAGCAGTGAATTCGGGATAAATTATTCGGGATAAATGCGGGATAAATTATTCCAGTGGGGTAATGGAGCCCTTTTTTGAGATAGTGTGCGAATAAATAGCTTTTCCGTATATAGAGGGCTATAGGGTCTGAGTTACTCATCCTGTGATGGAGAATAAAACATTCGATATTAACGAGAGTATTTTTCAAAGGCGTTATTGATAACTTGAGAATTACATTGTAGAGTAATGGCTACTGAAAGGTTAGGAAACACTATCTTAGATGGCATCATTCCATGGCGGACTATAATTTAATCGGCGTACATATGCGTGAGTATTTTGGTAGCGTTGCGTAACAGTTTGTGCTTTGTTTGACTGATCGTTAAGTCACCTCACAATTGTGATAATTTGAAATAATAATTTGTTATTATTCATTCGTCACTTGAAGTTTTCACTAGCTGAACTTACATGACCAATATGAAAGTAAATAATAGCATATTACTTTCAAATGCTACCAGGAGCATAGAGCATTTTGCGTAATAGATACTTTTGTAATAAAGGTCACGTATTTACCTCCCTGCAGTTTTATTACCAAAAGGCAGTACTTGCAGAAAATGTTTGATACTTATTAACAAGAATAGTGACAATTTCTGAAACCGCTTTTAAAGAAACTAAAGCATTCTGAGAGCGCATACCTCCGTCAAGCAAGGCATGGTAACGAATAATTCAAATGGGTTCTAAAACCATATTTTTTGCATCATTACCAAAATCTAAGCGTTTGTGCCTTTTGTTAGTGTAACATATTTTCATAACTTTATAAGTTATGATGCTAACTTACATTCTGACAAACATTAGTCTCACACACAAACAGATCAACCGAGCATCACCAAAATTTGATCGATTACAGTATGTCTTTGAACAAAGCTAACAATTCCTGCAAATTTCACAAATATTCTTTCATAAATTTTTGAGTTATTGTGCTAACAAGCATAAAATCAAATACAGCAACAATAAACAAACAAACAAACAAACGAGCAAACAGAGCATCACAAAAATTTGGTTATTTTGCTCTGCGTAATATGCCCAACAACTCATGCAAATTTCATAAAAAGCCGTTCATAACATATTGAATTATGGTAATAAGAAAAATGAGGCAGACAAACCAACCAACAAACAAACAAACAGATGAGCGGATCTTCACCAAAAGTTAACCATCTATTGCTCCTAACACACCTAACAATCCCAATAAATTTTATTGCAACTTGACCATAACTTTTTGAGTTATCTTGATGACAGACAGACAACCAAACAGACAGACAGACAGACGAACTCGACGAAAACATAACCTCCTTGGCGGAAGGTCTGATAGAGGCTCTAAGGAGAAAGTGTTAATCAATCACCATCGTACGTCGGACGTGGAGTTTCAACAAGTCACGTGAAGAGATATGCAACGTTCTTCTTTCAAAATAACACTGCAGAGAAGCGGTTTCGTTTTAATGAAAGCAGAGTCGGTTCGCTTAGGCGCTGCTTCTGTTACAGTGAGAAATGATATCGTCAAAATTTAGGGAAATTTGTATCTTTCATCGTTTTTTACAATGGCAAAGTAACTATTGGCTTACCCTCTATGAACAGCGAGAGATATACCGTAAAGTCCGTGAATAAAATACCGATGAATTCTAAAATGAAAGCCAATTAAGTAAATCTTGATGAGACTTATCTTGATGATGAGTGGGAGATCGAGTGGTTTATTTTCAGGAGGCAGAGCAATGGGTCTACTCGTATTGTAGGAATTTGGACAATATAGAGTCAAAACTGACTCTAAAAATCTGCGTTATTTTACATTACCATTCTTTGTATAAATATAAATTCCATCAAAGTTGACATTATGCCCTCCTCTTCCAATTGCAAATGAATGGGATAAAATTATCAGCTGTCATCCAATAACGTGGCTTGGGATTACCCTCACAAACGATCTACAACACAATCAACAAGTTGACAGGAGTATGAAAATGGCAAGCCAAGTACTGGGAATCATTACAAGGTATCTTGAGTAGAAATCCAAGAACATACTCATTCATTACTCAAAGCGCTTGTGTGCCCGCATTTAGAATATGTTGTTCAGTTCTGGTCGCTACACGAGTGCAATGATATCGATAAAACGGAAAGAATCCAGCATGGAGCAACACAGTTGATACCTCAGCTTTGAAACAAGCCGTACAATTGTTGCCAACTGGAAAAACAACTCAGGAGGCCTTTGATAAAAGCGTTCAAACACCTGAATGGCTTTAACGACGTGCCAACAACGGAACTTTTTGACAGAGACGTTAATGTTCGCCTGCGAAATAACGGCCAAAGAGATCGAAGAACTCCTCTCAGCCAACACAGTTCTTCCCGTACTTCATAGTGAATATTTGGAATAGACTCCCCCCTCTGAAGATGTCGATGCCATCAAAAATCGTCTTGGCAAACTTTGGGAGCAACATGCTCCTCAGATACGGACTCCTACAGGAATCTGAAATTCGTTACGGCTAAAGATTCTACGTCACCGTTTTTTATGCGCCAACATGCCTAACGCCCTCGAGCTCGGCGTATCTGCAACAATAATTGATTGTGCTTACTCGATCAACTCTTTGGCTGAGTTAAGTTTCTTCATCGTTTTACTTTCTTCTCCAGATATCTGTATGATTCTGGTGTAATGGCACTAGCTCATAGAGAGCCGGATCACAAGTCCCGGATGCTATCTAATCTAACTCTACAGTTGCCTTTGGTCTAACGCCAAATACAACATCAACAAATATATCGTCGAAATAAGAACTGTGCATGGAGGATTTTCGAAGATTTTCTCTTCAATGTTCTGCATTGTGACCTCAGCCAATGCTACTGACACGCTGCTATCTATCGAAGTACCATCATTTTGGCAGTATATTTGGCTATTCCATTGGAAATATGTAGATTTGAGGCAAAGAGAAGCTAGGTCCAGTAAATCTGACTGGTAGCAGAGTGGAATCTTTCCACGAGATGACTTTTGTGAGAAGTTCCTTTAGGCTCGTGAGAGCCAAGTCTGGAAGAGAGGGGAGGGGGAGGGGGAAAGTGGATGTGAATCTGAACATGAACGGAGACCATGGCATGGTCATTGGAAATTAGGAGTATCTATAAGGAACATTTAGCATATTGGTGTCCTTTAATTATTAAGAATATTGATCACTGAGAGGATTGACTAGTTGTGACAAGAATTTTGAGAGTTCATGTGATGGTGATCCGCAGATTGAGACAATGGGATTCATGGGATTGACTTCTTTGTGAACTTTGATAAAATCTTCGAATTGAGGGATATTGGCTGCATTTGAAAATAATTGGAGATACCACTATTCACGACAAAGTTTCGTTTTTCTTGTAAGCTCTTTATATTATTGTTCACATGAATTTCAAAGAGAGCACTGGGTCGGAGTCTAATTGCTGGTAGACGTCTGGGTTGCTCAATTAATTGTCCACGTTTTGGTCATAGTCGGATTTATCCAAGACAGCGGTGTTTCTCTCTTTTTCGGATGGGACGATTATGATATCCTTGTTATTATTTTAGATCTCTTGCAGATTCAGATTCTGCAGCAGATAGGCTTCTGACTGGCTATGAACTTAATTCGTACATCACTCACTACTTGTGAGCATACTCGGTCTATATCTTCCCAGGATACGTCACAGAGGAACTAATGAAGCTAAATCTCTCTTATTCAACAGAAGCCAGAAAGTCTGACAAGGCCAGCATAATTGTCCCATTCGATAAAGGGAGAAGGAAGGGAAAAGTTGTTCACACTCGCAGCCAATATCCCTCTTTTCTGGGCTCTTATCAAGCTCGGCGCCGATTAATAGTTCAAAGGTAAATGTCACAGCTGGAATTTAAAGGGCATTTTTCTACGCTATATCGTCGCAAGGAAAGTCAGCGACAGTGTAAGGTCGATGCACAAAATTTGGTTACAGCTCATTGAGGTGCAATTTTGATTCTGAGAACCAATGGTTATATAAAGTCCCCATGCAACAGCTCTGCCCCATTTTTTAAAACCGCTACGAACCTGATCGACCTGTTTCTTCTCATTACCGATAAATCAGGTTGAAAACTACTCCTAGAGTATCTGACCATTAAGCATGCCGACATGCATTTTCCATAGAAACGAGATGGACCCTAAGCTTCCTATTTTGGATCTTTTTGTCTAAAAGGAAACAACAATTTAAAACTTCTTTATTGAGGAAAAAAACACATTTGCTGGAGTCAGGGCACGTTCGATTGGGAGTCGAAACTAAGCCTTCGAGGATTGACTTGTCCCAAATTGGTGTCGATCAGAAGCTTTGGCTTTGTAGCTTTGAATGTGTATGTCAAGTGTTAGAAGAAGCAGCCCCATTACGTTGAGTCAGCTAAAAATTCTATTTCACGGAGCAAAATATAGTTTCTGTAAATCACAAAGATAACAGATTTAGGGTTAACGCATAAAACTCAATTCAGCGGGTATTGGCCAGCACATCTGTTAGAAGTGTCGAATAACTAAGGCTCCGAAACCTTAATTTTCACAATCAATCGAATATGCCCTAGGAGCAGTTTGCTAGCGTATCGTCACGATTGTTCAAGATAAATAGCATAAAAAACATTAATTTTCCGTGCATATGAAATCTGCTCAAGTTACCAAAACCTGCATGATCAATTTTTGTCTCTATATCTTATTTCCAACAAAAGGGTTTCCTCCCCTTCTCAGTCCAATCTGTCACCTATAAATACCTTGTTAAAATATATCAGGATAGCAACACATCAGCCACTAAAGGAGAAAAATTGTACTCCCTCTGTTCTGAAATAGTTGTTCCCCAGCCAAAAAATTCATTCGTGAATCATCCCCACGAACAAAAAACATATAAAGTAATTTGTAATTGGTTGATGTGAAGAACGTCTCGGGCGTAACCCAAAGAATCAATAAGTAAACGACATTTGCGTTGCTTGCTCTACACCCTCAGAAATCTTCGGCAGACAGAAGCGAGCAGATGGGGAAAGCGCTGCTGTAGATGCATCGTTGGTCAGCAAGTCTACCGTTCGGGGACCTTCTTGTGGAGAAGTACATGAAGGCGCAGTTCAGGCCGCCCTGTGGTTTTGTCGACGTCCACACCGACGACCCCATCACGGAGCTGATGGTATGGCCGTCGCGCCAGGTCCAGGTGTTGTTGATCCGCTCTATGGCCGAGAAGAACTTGGTGTTCGGGATGCCCACTAAAGTAAAGTCAACAACAATGATTAACATTTACTCCGCCTCATTGTTGTGTAAAGTAAACGACAATGATTAACACTGCCTTATTGTTTAAGTGAAACACTAATATGCATTGCACAACTAGGAAACATTTGTTATGCAAAGATCATGCTCGTTTTATACCTATCCTAAATAAATGCACTGTATAAGACACCCACTATTTCTACTCAAACTCCAGCGACAAGCTTCACTTCGCATTTAGTACCAAATGATGCCAAAATGTTCTTTGTGCATAATTAATAAAATTTTCTACAATAATTATCATCATAATAACACCTCCTGTAATAGAACAGCTATAGACCGTCTCTTAATAACTTAAATTGAAAACGTAGTTAATTAGTTTTTACGTATGCTGTATAGGCACAGCAAAGACTGGGTTACAAGCTAGTCTTTCGAGCTACGTTCATAGTTCACAGGGTTCAAAGGTTCAAATACGAATTGAATCTGTTTAACAACAAAAAGTACGTAGCTTTCTGAATCTAATTCATAACAAAGTGAAACTGCTCTTTGAAACTTTACTATAGACGCTTGCAAAGCCGATAAACTGGAGGGCTCCTGTTATTCCAAGGCTTCTGGCACACACTTCAAATACTACTTCCAACTACCTAAAACTTCCAGTAGCTTCACTACGTATCTTTCATAAAAAATATGCAAGAATACTATTTCGTCAATGGACGTAGTTTCACGAACGAATTTTTATATCACTACTCACAAAACTGGTATAAAATTTTTAAAATCTACTGGTATGCCCACCATTGTGTTAGTAAGGTTTAACAGACCTTTCGAACTTTCATGTACGGGGAAGAAACGACTACAGTGTGAATGAACCTTAAAATATAACTTACTCGGCATGAAGACAAAAGTGTCGATGTAGCGGGTGAGGTGGTCGAAAGCAGAGTCAGTGGGGGGCGACGCGAGCGCGGCCCCTGGGGGGCAGCTCTCTTTTGCAGCAGCGTAAGACATCATGTGGTAGACGACAGTAACATAACCAGTTCCTGCTACAGCTACGTACGGCTGGGGGCAGATGATCGCTGGAACAGATGATCAAGAACTGGAAATTTTTTATACTGATAAATATGGGCATGTACATAAAATGAAGCAAGGGACATCTATACTTGCTGGTGATAGACTGGTTGCGAAATCTCTCCAGCATTTTGGATTTCAGGAGAGGTGAAGGTAGTTAAAAATCTATAGACTAATGAAACGAGATAATATTAATTAAATGTACGGGCCTTTGGCTCTTTTGTGTTCCAAATTACTTTGAAATATTTGATGTGTATACTGTACTTTCCAAAGCAAAAATGTGGTTTCAAAAATTTTCAACTAACGGAGTCGTATCAAGCCGCTAGCGTAGTTTTACATTTGTCCTTCTTGTTTGTTTCCATGGCCTAGGGAAAAAAAAATCATGAATTAATTTTCGCACGGAAACTTACCTCATAACGGACTTTTCCTTTAAATTATTATTATTAATATTATTAAATCACACCAGACTGGCGACGCAGGAACGGAGAAACTCCATGAGGTTAACAAACCCCCACGCAACCAGCCCAGCGGGTGGAGAAGACGAAAGAATGAAAAAAGAAGATCCGAAATCACAGAATAGCTCTGTGTACAGATCGTTTAAAGCCGCCAATACCAGCACCAGCAAAGACAGAGCCATCAAGACCATTCCAAACATCCACACACGATGGAAAAAAAACGAACGGGAATACTGGCCCGTACGGCATCGTAACGGTTCCAAGGCAAACTCATGTAGAGCAGCAGTCCGCCGAGTATACCTCACCCGAACAAATGGATCCGGAAGAAATTCCTTCTAGCCGGTGGTAATGTCTAATCGGAGAACTACTGTAGCTTTATAAAATATACAAACATTGCAACACTTAAAAAAAAGAGTACTTTACTCTGAACATTTTATCAAAACAGTTTGGGCGTGGTCAAGTTCCTCAACAGCGTACCAATTCTTTGGGAATTTCTGATATTTTATTCGGCCCAAATTTTAGCCCCACCTACTACCTGTACATAGAGAAATCTCAGACATACCCATAGCATTGGCACCGCTGTAGAGGAATTTGACCACGCCCCAACTGCCTTGATGAAATGGTCAGAGTATAATTATGCTAAATTTAGAGTTTATAGAGGAAGGAAGAAGGAACGTGCTCCTGTGGGCAATTATTAAATACTAATTGTGACACAGTTTCAGAAAAGTCTAGCAGCTTTCTAGAGCTCTGCAATTTAAAAAAATGTGCCTGCACTTGCCATCCAAGAAAAGCTTAACAACCTGTTTTGTTGCCCAGATGCATTAATATATCATTGTATTTACATTCAAGAACACATTACCAAATTCTTTTCGTTATCCCTGTGCATCACTGCAACATTTTAACGATTACTTACTTTTTATGAACGTCCTAACCGTAGAGCCACCGCTAGGAGTGCCCGCAGCGTCGGTGAGGTCGAGGTCAAACAGGTAAGTTTCGCTGAAGGAACAGGTGACGGTTGTGTCTTGTGCCTGCGGGGTCACGGTGTAGGCGGTGCAGTTCTTGTTCCATATGCAGGCCATTTTGCAGGCGCCTGATTGTAAGTAAAATAGAGGAAAGAGCTAAATTTGTTAAGCACGGGAGAAATTTCGCAGGATTAGAAACTAGCTAATAGTGATCCCGATACATACATTTTGTTAAATTCTAAGCCTAGTCGTAGGAGTTTATTTATATGAGTTAGAATTTAACAAAATGCCAAAAGATGTCATTTTAAATTTTTCAAGAAGAATCTTATCCAAATGAAAAAGGAAGTACTTGCGAAAGGCTTGAAATACGGACTACCACCTCGTCGAAGGAACTATTATTAGTATTTTTTTCACTTTAGAAAAATTCTAAAGAAGCATAAAAGATTGCAATAATTCGAACGGAGAAATATTATTACAACTTCAGTCCGTTAGAAAATCATGTCAACAAGAAATTTTATGAAATACTGACTAGCTTCGGAAATGACGAAAATATAGTGATTCTAAACCTGACAAAGGTAATGGCGTTGTTCTTCTGACCTCAAGGACTACATCAATAAGGTTGAAAATATTTTGAATGATTCTTCTAAATTGAAAGTGATCACTGATGATTGGCTCAAAATAATTATAAGGCAAGAAGATAAAATAAATAGATTATTGACAAAACTGAAAGCTTCTGGCACTATCAACGATGAAACACACAGCCATCTCTTTGTTTCTGGCTCTCGGCCAGGAATATAGTATGGTTTGCCCAATGTCCATGAAATTGAGACACCAATTCGCCCCATTTTAAATGCTATTGGCACTGCCGGCTACAACAGCGCCAAGTTCCCAATTCCAATCCTTTTACCGTGAAGGAATCTTTTTCTTTTGTTGAGGAGATTAGAAAGTTCAATTGCACAAACGGTAATGTGATGGAAAGCTTCGACGTAAAGTCTGTATTCACGAACATTCCTTTGGAGGAAACCACAGACATCGCAACACGACAGCTCTACATCGACAACGGAATTTCACTTCCATTCGCAAAAACTGTTTTCATTAGTCTCTTAGAATTTGTCGTGAAAAATGTTTTGTTCATATTTAACGGAAAACTGTGCAATCAGGTAGATGGGGTAGCTATGGGGAACCCTTTTGGATCAACGCTTACGAATGTCTTTTTGTCTTAACACGAGGTAAAATGGATAAATGAATGCCCTTCTGAATTTAAGCCCATCATTTACCGACGATATACAGATGATACTTTCTTACTTTGGAACACGAATCCCGCATCGAAAAATTCTTAAATTATTTGAATAGCAGGCACAGTTGTATTGAGTTCGCCCATGAAAAAGAAATAACAAAAAGTTAACTTTCTAAACATGAAAATTCATAATGATATTGGAAAATTCGATACCTCGGTATACAGAAAGCAAAAACACTCACACGTTTAAGTATGAAATTTGATTCTTTTATAGCAACATACTTTAAGCGAAATCTAATTTCTTGTTTAGTGATTCGAGCATTCAAAATCTGTTCCTTTTCAAAAATTTTTACCGACAATTTGACATATCTGAAAAGCTATTTCGTACAGAATGGATTCCCATCTACTTTAATGGAGACTGTCGTTCGTAAAGCTCTGGAAAAAATTTATAATGCAACCCTAAGATACCCACAGTAGATAGAAAGGTGGTGTATTTGTGTGCACCAGTTTTAGGAAAGGAATCTTATTCTCTGAAGAAAAATGTAAGCAGGCTAGTTCATAAGTTTTATCCACAGGTTAATGTTAGAGGCGTATTTACCAAATCGTATTCCATTGAGTCACTTCTTAAAGCTTAAAGACAGTCTTCCACTTTTCCACTTTCACTTGCTTCCTTGGTAATCTATAAATTCAAGTGCAATCAGTGTACTGCCTCTTACATTGGCCAGACCAGGAAGCTATTAAAAGTGAGGATTTGTCAACATAAAGGTATAACTTTCCAGAAGTTCTACTTTTCTCTGGGAGGAAGCTCAAAAATATCTGTTTTCTTTTCGCTTGTTCTTAAAGGAATTTTCGGTCAATGTCGAAGCAAAGGCATGAAGCTCGTTTTAGACGTATCATACATATATACCGTACCGATTTTCATATCTTGAACTATTGACGTTGATGAGGTCGCGTAACGATCCAAATATTGAAAAATTCGTATCCAGACTACGGTGCAGCGAGCTGTTCTGAACTGCTTCATTCTAAAGCATTTTTGAAGTGAAATCGCGATGCTCAAAAAATCCCGTGAGCTGACAGAAAAATAGTTTTCGGTGACATGAATCAATAATTGAAAAAAAAGCTGAGTCTGTTGCATTTTTATTTTGCGGGAAAGCCATCGCACATTTAAAGTACAAAGTAGTCACGGGTCCCGATTTAGAATTGAAAGCATCAAATTCACGATGAAAAATTAAAATGGTAAAATATGAAAGCTTAAATAATAATATCTTCAGACGATGAGAAACAAAAGTTAGCGAAGGCGTGTAAATATAGAAGAAAACAATGAGAAGAGTACCTCCGATGAATGAGATTGCTATAGTCTATTGGTTTTTCTGCTGTATTTAG
>LQNS02278169.1:8852296-8862351 GCA_001587735.2 Parhyale hawaiensis | reverse complement strand
ATAACTGTTCATCATTTGCGTTAGAGCCCTTTCACAGTTCAGCACCGTGGCCAACGTTGCGTTATGGAAGGTCGCAAAGAATCTTGAGGAAATCTTACGAAGAAACTGTGAGGAATACAGTAAATGCCACCGTGACTCAGGTGTAGTTAGGATGCCAACAATTTTAAGTGTTTATCCTTCTGACGGAATTGTTTTGCACTATTGATGCGACCTTCGACCTTTGAAGACCAGCTTTTTCAAAGGTGAGTTGCGTAGATAACTGATTTACAAATTAAACTACAGCAATACCCAGCAACTTGAGTAGGAGCACGAAGGAAACGCCAACACTTTATAATAATATTTTTTTGTATAGGGGCTCTTTCAAAGTACGATAACACCCACCAGCGTGCATTAGTTAACTTAGATATCTAAGCATATATTATTATTACTTAAATCAAAGTTATAGCTTCTACGGATTTAGCTTGCATCAGTTAAACTTTAAAAGAAAAAATTTTGAGGCTGGAGCGCGAATATTTGTGATACAGGAGCTGGATTCGTATGGAGTAACGTAGTTTAGCTACGTGAGCTAAGGAGGTATTATTTTTCAAAATTTGTTTAGGTACAGCCGAAGTTTGGCTCCATGCTTGAAATTAGAGCGGAAGCAAATGTAAATAATTATTTAATGTTATGTTAAACAGCTATAGGTATTCAAATATTAGTCAAATATTTAGGCAGATAGTTAGATGGTAGCAAAACTAAAGGCTCGTTTACACGGAGAAACTCCCGTTGCGCAACGAGAACTTTTTTCAACGTCTCCTTCACAACCCGTCAGAAAGGTACACATTAAATATCTTTCACATCGAAATTTACTATAAAAGCTGAGGGTATGTCTTATTAACAATAAATATTACTTTGGTATAAGTGTGTTGGTACAAAGCGAGTTGAACGTAAGTTAGAGAGACTTATATTTTACCACACGAACAATTGATCAAAAATAATTTCTGCCAGTGTCTGTACTGGAAGTAATTCAAGATGCATAACCGCATTGATTTAAATTTTTGTGGTCACCACAATTTAACAGGCTTGACGGGAGACGCCAGCAGCAGCGTCGTATTTAAAAGTTAATTTTTAACTCACAGTCCGCGAATTTTTATGATCGATCTTAGCTCCAGCAAGAGATTCAGTTGGTATTAGATATTTTTTACAGAAATAATATTTATAACATGTCGGTGCTGCATAAAAAATGACTTAAGCATTTCTGGAATTAGACATGCAAATTATATCGCACGCTAAAATATTCAGCCATCGTAAAGTGCTGTGCGGTGTGTAGAAAAAATATCGAATTTGAACATAACTATTCCACAATTGCACTGCAAGTAAAGGTATAATAGCTAGTTTAAATGATTGAAAATAATAGTAACGAAATTGGTGAAATGAGTGATTTATGAATTAATTGGTTATTTTGCTGGATGGTTTAATTACATGAAATTAAATATTTCATTTGATTAATATAATCAAATACAGTATAATTATGTAATGCTTGATGATTACTTATTCTCTGTGTATAAACGATGCATCATCTTGAAGACAAAAGTTAAGGATTGTAAAATAATAATGACTATATTATGAGCCTTAGGTCGCGGGATGTGACCCGGCGCTAGAGTGTAGAACTGAACATCGCTCAACCGATCCAATTTGGGTAGTGAAATCCCCTCGATAATAATGACTATATTATTATTATAATCCTATCATCCTATTATTACTACTATCGTCCATTATATAGGTAAATTCATTATAATTACATATTCTGTTAACGTTTCAAGCGGACCAATAACAGCATATTTTATAATAAAGTAGAGCACTTTGAGCCTGAGAGCGGATATCTCCGCCAATCAAGGCATCGGTAACGAAAAATTCAAATTGGTTCTGAAGCTATGATTTTTTTTTCTATCAGCACCAAAATCTAATTCTTTGTGCTTTTTTACGTCAGTAACAGCTTCTGTAATTTTCTTTACGATCCGTTCCTAACTTTTCGAGTAGAGTTGCTAACAAACACTAGTCAAACAGGCCAACCGATCGTCACTAAAATGTAGTAATTTATGTCTTTTAACATTCCTAACAAGCCTTGTAAATTTCATAAAGATCCGTTTATTAATTGTTGGGTTACTTTACAAACAAACATAAAATCAAGCACAGAGACAAACAAACAAACAAACGAACAAACGAACAAGCAGACCATCTCTAAAATTTTGTCACTACTCTTCGTAATATTCTGAACAACTCTTGTGAATTTCATGAAGTTCCGTTCATAACTTTTTGAGTCATTGTACTAAGAAAAAAAAAGGACAGACGAGCAAACAAACAAACAGACAAATAAACAAGCAAACAAACGAACAAACAAGTTAACAAACAAACAAACGGTTAAATGGATTTTCATCAAAAATTAATCGTCTGTTGCTCCTAACATGCTGAACACTAAATATTGTACTTTTGTGTCCCACCCAATTATGCATTTCCGTGTTCAAAGGTGAGAACAATTAGATGTAAAGTAAAATCCAGGTACAAATAAAGTACAGAAATAGATTAACTGATCATTACCAATAATTCATCATTTATGTCTTTTAACATATCTAACAATTGTAAATGTTATAGAGAGCCGTTCATGACTTTTTGAGTTATTAAACTAACAAATGCAAAATCAATCATAGAAAGAAACGGACAAACTAATCATCGCAAAAATTTTGCCGTTCAATCTTCGCAATATACCTAGTAACTCATGTAAATTTAATGAAAATTCATTCATAAAAAAGAAGCAAACAAAGAAATAAGCAAACGGTGGAACGGATCTTTACCAAAAGTTAATCATCTGTTACTTCTAGCACGTTTAAGTATCCCTGTAAATTTTGTAAAGATCCATTCATAGTTTTTTGAGTTACCATGGTACGAGAAAAAGAGACAAAGAGACAAACTCGGCGAAGAGAAAACCTCTTTGCCGGAGGTAAATATATAAATATAGGTAAATGTATACACCGCAGTAGGTCAGGCATAGCTGGCTGAGATGCATCAGCCAATGTTCAGAAAATTAGCGAAAATTATAGAGAAAATTTAGCACACATCGAAACTACATCATAAAATTTTCCTGCGTCATAGAAACTGAGTAATTATCTGTTGGATACTGGACAAAATATATTTATTTTGCTGAAAAATAAAAAATGCTTCATCTCTCAGCCTGTCGTCTTTTGAGCTTCATCTGGAGGCAGGGTTCCTGTTGTTTTTTGTAATATATATTTGCTTAAGAAATAGTTACAACTGGGTTCTTAAATTGTAATATTCGCAGCCTCGTGTAAAAATTTATATTCGTTTTCATGAGGGCAACGCCCAGTAAAATTGAATAATTAGTATTTTTACAGAACGCATTGATAAGTACGTGAGTGTATAGATAACATGTCACATGTTGTTTCAAAACGGATGTTGTTCTGGATTCCAGTTAAATGCAGAACTAGAGTGCACCCAAATTAATAGCCTATTTAATTTCATTCTAAAAAGCACCAGTTTCAGTCGCAGAGATTCTGTACTGTTTGTGATGGATGTTGACAGCTCATTCATATTTTAAAATCCAACCTTTGTTCACAGCATATTATCGGTCAAAGTCAGGCTTAGGAATACATAAAATCGGCACTAATCTAAAACCTGGCGTGAATATGAAATTGGCGGGAATAAGAAAATTGGCGGGAATAAATAAATTGGCAAGAATGTAAAAATATTTGATATATAAATACCAGGCAGCACAGCGTTAATAATTAATCTTGATCCCAGTAAGGGTTGCAAAAATCATAGGCAATGCACAAAAATACCACTCTCTTTCGAGCGATACACTGCTAGTGTTTGGCCTAAGTCTAAAGAACTAAGATAAAAAATGAAGTTAGTTGAATGCAATTTGAGCACCATGTGTGTGGTATGTTTGTTACTTGAAGTCAACTCAAGGTGAACTTTCATGAATGTATTAAATTCAAACAACAAGGTAATACAAGTTACTATTGTAAAAAGTTAGTGTTACGAATAATAATTAACTGAATTGTTTGCGGTAGTTCATAACATCACGCCTGATAACTAAACTTTGTAATGATAAATTGAGATATTTTACCATTAGTTCTGCATGAAGGTAAGACTCAAGCGAGTTACAATTCATAACACGCAGTGGAGCAGAAGTTGCCGTTTCTCTTGACACCAAATGAAGATTTATCAAAGCTACATCCCACTAATAAATATGAATAAAATGAAAATATTTCCTTTCCGTGTTCAGCATTTTATTGGATGAAGGAATTCTAAGAAATTTCTCTCGCTGATAGAAGGGGAGTCATTAGCTGGTATACCTACTTTAACCATGTGAGAAAATTATCAGTATTAAGGGCCAAAAAGACATATGAATATCAAAGCGAGATTACAACGATGCACGCTTTGTTATCAAATCTTCTAGTACTGCGATAATTTCTTTGTTTCAAACGCAAGGAGCGGTCATCGTCAGTACTACCACCATACTGTGGTCAGTCTTCCGGTATGCGTGTAGACATAAGTTGCAGAGACCACTACACAAAATTTTTTATTGATTAGATAATATACTTTTGTTTTATATATATATAGTATATATAAAACAAAAGAGAGCCCAAATTTGTACTGAGACTGTGCATACACATCTTAACAGTGATAAAAGTATACAATCGAAAAGTACTATAGCCATATGCATATCATTTAATGGGTCTCTACATAGAAGCACCGATACTACTCTAACAAGATCGGTTAATGCACAGTAGAATTGATGGTCAGGGCATCACCTAGAAACAAAAAGCTGCACCAACAGAAAGAAAAAAAATAAATCTTCGTTTTATTGGGGCCAAGATTAAAAACTCGAGGCTTCACTTGTCCGGGACTGCAGACAGAGGCAATGGCTTCGACCCGGTGAATTGAGCTTAAAGTATTAACTTCTAATCGGTTACCCTTGCGACTTACAGAAGCTCAGTTCTGTTCTGTAAACTGGAGTTTTTGGCCTGGCCAACTCAATCGCATTGCAACAGGGATAAAGTGGCAAAACCAACGATGCTGTCTTCATATTCAGACAAGTTAAGCTCGATGGCTCCATCTCGGTTCCAAGTCGAACATGCCTTAGCATCATTAGGTATATAATATTTATGAGTTTGTTAGTATGTGCAAGAATGAGAATTGCTGCTACTGTGGTTGGAAAAGTTTGTTACTAAAAAAGATATCAATATATGAATGTCCATAAACCTTATTAATATATTTATCTAGTATTACAACTATAGGTTTCATCTAGGCT
Source organism: Parhyale hawaiensis (assembly GCA_001587735.2). Classification (NCBI taxonomy): domain Eukaryota; kingdom Metazoa; phylum Arthropoda; class Malacostraca; order Amphipoda; family Hyalidae; genus Parhyale; species Parhyale hawaiensis. Next base: position 8,857,040 of record LQNS02278169.1, on the reverse strand, counting down.
AATGGCGAAGCATTTCACGGCAGTATGCAGATGTACTACCATTCCTATAATTGCATTCTTCAGAATTTCGAAAAGTTACTTCAGGCTGCGTTATGCATTTCTTACGTAATATATACTTGATTTATGCACCATGCACTTAATAAGCGCTGACATTATGCTCCAAACAACCCTGGACCAATACAAGGCGCTCGTTTTCATAAGGAGTTCATTTACTAAGGGCAAAGAGTTGAGACTTTTTCACCCTGATCTGAGACTATGTTCGTTTTATTATCGACCTGTGCCAGGGGTATTGCAAATGGTGATCGCTTCTTTAGAAATCTACAACAGAATATTTCCAAGGATAAATCAGCTAAAGCATATTTTTAGAAATATAAACAAATTTCAAATATGAAATGATCAAATTGGCCATCCCTTCATTAAAAAAAAAAATTGGCATTACCATAATAGCAGCTAGTAGCTAAAGTGTTGGGAATTGATCTCGTTAAGGTTGATGCTTTAAATTTTAGAGATCCCAAAATTAAATTCGAGTATCACTCTATCTCGCATACCCATACATAGCATAAACAATACGATGGAAGAAGCAACGAAACACAATGAACTGAAAGTAAGATTAGCAGTCGTAAAAAAGCTCCAGTAGCTATCGACCAATCAGTCTTTCCTTGGTCGCCAGCAAAACCATCTAACACCTCCTGAAGAACCGCATCACTGATCACCTGAATATGCACCAGCTCGTTTCCTACACCCAGCACAACTTCCGAAATAGAAAAAGCTGCTTGGTCAAGATACTGGGAAGTTCCTGTGAGAGGACTTTTTCTGTTAATAGTGGGCACTGCATGGGGACTTCCTGTGGGGAGACAGAACAACAATAATGCAACAGTTCTGCAGTCTCTTGTATTTCTTCATCTTTGTGACCTTCTTGCACGTGGCCGCAAGTGACCTCGCCGTACCATTGACCGCTAGATAACTCGGTTTGTGTTAACTAGTCACGCTTCATGCTAAAATTTCTTCAGAAACTCAAGATATTTGCATCAATCTTTTCGTGACATTAAGGTATAATTTAAAGCCAAATTTAAAAATCAGGAACTAATATCTTTTTCGACATTCGCTGAGGTTGGAATAAAAAGCATACTTTTATATTAAAATAATTATTTTAATTTCTCAGAACTTCAGACACTTCAAAACATACAGTAGATTTTTATTGCTCTTATTGTTGGAAAACGCTACCTACCTTTGCGGAATAATTATATTTTCTCTCAATAATGATTGATTCTTCTATCACAGATATTCAGCGAAAATAATATTCCTGTCCAAAAATTATATTTCTGCCCAGTATAATTTTTGTGACACCCTAATTACAGACACGAATTGTGTTGGTGTAATTGACTTTGGCCGGCACTAGGCTAGCTTAATTACAGAAGGAAGAAACGCAACATTCACGTTGCTTTAGTCTAAGCCAGTGAGCCTGTATAGTTAAGGCTGGGAGGTGAAACTCACCTCACTGTGTAGCATAAGGTATTGGGTCGACAATAACAAGGAACGTATGTTAATTAGTGTTGTCAATGGTATTATCACTATTACTGTAGTTCTTAGTTCAGTTTTAAATACGTTCATTGTTGTAAATACAAAATTAACATTGCTCAGTAATAACTAATTATATGAATGCGTGGCAACATAAAATATTTGTCTACCTAGGATGAGAAAATAGAGTTTTCAATACAAATGGAAACCTATTTAGAAGCATAAAGAAATAGTTTAAGCGAAAGTACTGAAATAATATTTTTTTATCATATAACCTATGGTTCATTTTGCTAGTTTTCATATAACCTATGCTTCATTTTGATAGTTTTTCTTCAGCCAAATCCAAGGAGTTTTTAGCACTAAGTAGAACTTTCTACTTCTTCTACTTTGCACTACGCTTCTTTTCCAGTCATTCATAATGTAGTCCTAGTAAATCCTGGGATTATTAGTAGTTGTATGAATGAGTTACATTGAAGCTGGATATGATTAGAGACTGGGATATTTTATTCCAAGCTTTTTGGTATAGTGACACCATTTCTCAGTGAAACACGCGTTTAAATCAGCACTTTTAAAGCTTTGGATCTCCTAACTGCTACATTGAATGTCCCTCACCTTAAACATAACACATTTTAAAATTAAAGAGGCATCTCCTAATTGACAGTAAGTTAAGAACGTGCTCACTAAAAACATAATACCTTATTGTACTTCAATGACTTATTCTAGCAGCAAACATAATAATACTAACAACAATAATACTAATGATAATAATAACAACAGTAAAGAGTAATCAATTGCCACACATATATTGTCATCGAGGAATGAAATACTGCATATCAATAAAATATCCGTCGCAACAATGAAAGCTGCAAACTTCTTCATGATAACGCGCCGTCTTCTGGTAGTGATGATTATGATGATATTGATGCCACAGTGTGAAACTGTCACATTTAAAATCGTGTCTGGGATGGCCATTCCTGAAGCGTACATCAGCCATGTGATGACAGCGAGCAAACAGTGTAAGTGTTTAAAGTTATTTAAAGGTGAACATCACGTGAATCTTTGTTAGTTTTAACACTAGAACGGCCGAGAGTTCATTTAGACCGTTTTTAGATATTCTAATGCACACAAATGTCAGTTCAGGCATGAACATCATGTGAGTCTTTGCTAGTTTCAATGTGATAGAAACGACGAAACTTGTTATGTCTCGTGGGTAGCAGTGCTGTTTAAAACGGTTCTTTATTTTCACGGGTTCAGTAGTGAGGAAGGCTTCAATCAATACGGTCGTTCGTGTAGATATTCACTTTTCACTTTAAGGAAAGCGTGGATCGATTTGTAACAGTATTTCTGTGATGGAATTGCCAGCTGTCTGCGGGACAAATCCATGTAACGAACGAGCTGTGTTACTCAATAAGTTAAACGAAGCTTACTATGAGATTTCCCTCTTAAACGAGTACAATCCAGAGGAACAACCCCAAAGTGGATTACGAAAGAAATATAATACTAAGCAAGAAAAAAACATGGATTGTTTTGCCTATACCGTAGAATTGCTATGCGCAAACATTGCTATTCTGTTTATCGAAATGTTTTTAGTTATGTGTGAAAAATGTCTTTCATATTACTACAATTCATCAAGCAGCAGATAACATACAAAAGACGTGGAAGACTATTAACGAGCTTATCTGTCGTAAAACAGCTGCCTCTGTGCGGGAGATTTAAATTGATGGAAATTTTATTAGTGGGATTGAACTAGCCAATCATTTTAATGATCATTGTACCAAAGTAGCAGGAAATTTAGTGCTATATCTACCAAGCAATAATGGGTAATACGATATTCCTATTCCTAGTCAAAAAATTGAAACTCAATGCAATTTTATACCAGTGACATGTAGTAAGATTACGGATCTTGTGCTTGCAAAGCACCATAAACGATACCACAAAAATGAAATTCAACCTGAACACTTGCTAAGCATTTTGCCTTTTATAAACTACTATCTGTGTTCAATTTCTAATAAATGTATAAACCAAGGGACGTATCCAGATATTCTTAAGGTAGCTCGTGTCGTTCCATTATATAAATCAGGAAATAAAGATATACCTTCCAACTACCGACCCATATCGATGCTTTCCTTGTTGAATAAAATCTTAGAAAAATTAATTCAGTCGAGCATTGTCCAGTTTTTATATTATTCACAATGTTTTACATCAAGCTCAATAGGGTTTTAGAAAAGGATAAAATACGACGCAAGCAATTTTCACGCTAATTCAGGATCTGTTACCAGCTTTTAGAGAAGAAACGTTTACAGTTTGCTTAATTCTGGATTTAAAGAAAGCATTCGATACCGTTAATCATGAAATTTTGCTTAGGAAGCTTTTATTACGGAATCAGAGCAAATGTCCATGATTTATTTCCTAGCTATTTAGATCAACGGAAACATTGGTTGTCATAGATGATTATCAGTCCACTGAGCGGGTAGTTGACATTGGTGGTCCACAGGGCTCAGTTTTAGGTAAGTTATTATTCAATATTTACATCAATGACATTTCAAATTTTGATGGTGTCAGATCTCTTACTGTTTGCGGATGACGCTGTGTTTTATGTCGATGGTAGCTCCTTAGAGATGGCTCTGCAAAGCATGCAAAAATTTATCAATGAACTTTCTAGTAAATAAGTTAACACCGAACACTAAAAAAAAAACCAAACTAATGATTTTTAGCTCTTCGAAGGTGAATGATGTATCGAATTTATACTTCGATTGTGTCAAACTCGAGTGGATGAAATTATTCATTTATCTTGGGGTAATTATCGATGACAAACTGCAATTCTCACAACATGTAGCTAATCTTTGTAAGAAGCTAAGTAAATCAAAGGGTGCTATCTATTCACTATCGCAATATTTACCTAGAGATGCATTAACAGCCTGTTTTAATCTTTATTTCATTCTCAACTAACATATGCAATAATTGTATAGGGTGGTGCAAGCGATAATATCTTGAAACCGGTGAAAGTCTTGATGAATGATGTGCTCAGAGCAATATTGGGCGTAAACGGGGACCAAAATATTATACAATTGACTTCCTTGAATGCCATGTATTTAACATTAGAATAGATAGGCGGCAGTAGACGAACCAAGAGGCCCATTCCCAAAGAGACACCGGGACTTACACCCCGGCCCTCTATGAGCTATTGCCATTATGTTAGTAGGATGTAGAGGAATGGAGAAACGAG
>LQNS02278169.1:8813441-8845483 GCA_001587735.2 Parhyale hawaiensis | reverse complement strand
TTGTGGTGGCTAAAAATAATTGAGAAACTATTAATTAGAATATCGGCTGGAGGAGCATTCATGTGATGTTCGTATGAATAGTGGGAATAAATGCTGCTTGAACTGTATCGGTGCTGCTTTCACCGCTTCAGTAGGGCATTTGTCGTATAACCAATGTAGGAGGCAGTACAGCCTTCCTCTGTGCAACCAAATCGGTATACGACTCCTGACCTATGTGCGGTGGGTTTCACAGGTCTTGTAGAGAAACATGAGCTTAGCAGCACCGATACAGTTCAAGCAGCATTTATGTATGTATATTTCTTTTTGTGGAAAGTTTAATTTAAACTCTTTATAATAAGATATCTTCACCCACTCATTTGCTTCAAATATTCGTTCTCTTTACATTTTCATATTGTGATTTTTTTCTTTGAAATTTATGATATCATCACATTAGAGCAACGTGTTAGATACGTAGGCTTGAAGTTTCAGTAACTAGACAAGTTATATCTAAACGAATCAGGTTACATAATTAAGAGTGGAATACACCTCGAATAGTGCCCGTTTTAACTTACACTTTTCTTTGCGTGCTTTACAGCGTACCTTTGCCCTGTACCGTACGTACCAGTCGCAGGAAGTGGCTGTGTACATGTTCTGGGTACGAAGGTACGTGCCCAGTACGCCAAACACAGCTGCCCCCCGGGGGCGGTGCTGGTGTCGCCCCGCAGCGACGCTGCCTACGACCACCTCGCCCGGTACATCAGCGTCCAGGTCTTCCCACCAAGTGAGTTCTGCCTTAGTGCATACTGGTGAAAAATTGCACACTTTAAAAATGAATTTCTCTCCAATTAACCCTTAACCCGTGCACCCGCACTGTCCTCGTGAGAGGACACCAAGCAGAACCCCGCTCACCCGCAGTTTCGGCCAGAAATTTACTTCCGAATTAAGGTATCTTTAGCTACCTAGCGTAAGAGTACTATTGCAAGCACAGGCACACACTTGCCCTTTCCAAAACCACGTTCATTTTTGTATTTGAGTTTACAGTTTTCGTGATATAAGGCCTATAAGTCCGTAAATGGGCTGCGGCTGCTGGGTGTCCTTCCAAGAGGACAGCAGTTGGTTCGCAGTTGTCGTACAAGATGACACTACGGGTGCGGTGGTTAACCGGGTGGCTGTAAAACCGCTTCCGTAGTAATAATATTATGGAAGTAACGATGTGTATTACTTTCCCGGTAACTGTTGAAGCTTGCTCCAAGTGATACAAGCGTTTTGGTCGCAGAGAACTCAAACTCGCCAATCGCTATGTACGTTTGCGACGATTCTGTGTACGTGCATCATTGTGCGTGCGGGCGGCGTTCAAGTTCGTGTGCTGTGCTGCTTGCTGTATCGCACATTAGGTTAGATTAGGTAAGGTTAGGTAGGACGGTCAGGTGATTTATGTACACCACGTCGCAGCCACAATTAAGATTAAATCTGAAGGTTACTCATAGCTACACACGCTAGCCAAAGGAATGAGTTACCTAAGCTAATCGTTCGAACGTTTCATTGAGCCTCTGTAAACCCAGCTTTGAATTATCACAGAAAGTGTAAAAATGTTAGCCGCCAGTTCATGTTGCTCAGCTAGTGCTGTTAGTTAAGATGCGGAAATCTCTTCAGACTTACAGAGAATTACAATTCTAAGCTTTGCAAAGGTGTGCTATTTAAATGGACACATCAAGGCATCCGGATACGAAGAGGAAGAAACTCGTCATTGTGATAAGCGCGTGGCACTGGCATAAGATTAAAGTAAAGTCAACTTGACCGCACCCTCCAGGGGGAAACCCACACGCACTGGTTCGTGCTGCAGATATAGGCCAATTGACCACAGAGGAGCAAGTATGGAAGAGTCGACTACGGGTCATCTAGAATTAAATATAACGCTATCGATTGGAGGTTCAACCACTCTTGCCCCCTCCGCCATCTCATTTCCGGGCTAGGTAAGTGCCCCCACGCTAGCTCTGCATACCTTGCAACTTTGCTGACTCAGCGCACCGAGCGCCACCAAGAATGTTCACCTGGCTCGGGACTCAACTCCGGCATCTCCAGTGTTACCAGTTCAGCACGCAAGGCTGCTCAGAGGTAAAGAACAGGTTCGCAGTACACGAGGCACTGCTGCTCTGACCCGCTCCACTGCAGTGAGGGATTCAACTTGTGGCGCTTACCGCTGTGGTAGAAAGTTCACAGTCTTCACGAATAATTGCTACCTAGGATATTTCACATTTTATTCCCACTCTCGCTTGGAATTATCCAGAATGACTGACCTGGATAGAAAAAATGAGAGTGCAAGTGCGGCAAATTCCGATATTTCTATACATGTGACTAATATATATATTAACATAGCGTTATACATTGTATTCGGCGTAGTGGATTCTCCTTAAGACAAGGAGGATCTACAACGGCAAGCTGCAAGATTGATGAAGCTTCGTGAAAAAGAAAACTGATTTTTAGCAGAACGGGATGGTTAATGGTGATAATTTCTTGATTTGTAAAATTGATGGCTTAGCAAACATTTTTTCTAGTAGAAAAAGGAAAACCCTGATTGGGTGCACCAAACTTTAGCTCCATACTGCTAAATCAATTCTACGAAGAGCACTAAAGTGGGGGGGGGGGGAGGGGGTGGGAGGTGACTCAGGCAATTACTGACTTTTTTCGCTACACGGACGTAATTGCTTAATCTACACAATTTATCTTCTATTAATGACCATTTCAGTCTTTCTTGAAAAGATCTTCAATTTACTCCAACGGCCTTGAAACGGTTGAAATAATCTCCATGTCTTGAAAGTAACAACAATTTTCTAAAGCGATCTCTAAGACATGTTTCATAACGATGAAACACATTACATTTCCTAGGTACAATCATCCTCACTTAAACCTTAAACCTTTTGCCGAGACAATCTTTAATTAACGAAGACATTATTCAAATGATAATTGGAGTAACACCTGTAACACTTTCTCCAGGGAGAAGCAGCCCTTCTCTAAGGCGCTCTAAGTATTGAAGCTCACCTTCAAGTTCATTGCAGTTTTTATGTTATTTGTAGAACATTACTGCATCCCTCATAGTGTTCTTTCTGATATTGAATAATTTTTCGAACACTCTCAATTTATTCTTTACTTCTTAGCTGCATATTTCGGTTATCTTTGGAGGTGAAGCGGCGTCTTTCAACATTCTAAGGATTGTTCACTGAGTTATCGGTATATCGATAACTGAAGCGTCAAATTTTTCAATTAACGAATAATGCATCATGGGGATTGGAGAAGAGTGTTACTTGGTGTGTTTCTTTCTTCTGTTTGGTTGATTGTTCCAAATAGCAGCAGACTTTCTCATGTTTGTGGTTTGCAGCGGTTGTGCATTATAAAATTGATAAATGGTGCGTAAATGTGAAATAACTTTTACTTTTAGCTCATTGTTGCTATTCCCGTGTCAGTGAACACTTGGAAAGCCGACTTCTTCACAAGCGTGGAGCGGATCAACAACATTTGGACCTGGCGCGACGGCCGGACCATCAGCTCCGAAGTCGGATCTTCGGTTTGGGAGTCACAGGATCCAAATGACAACTCAGACTGCGCCGTTATGGTGGTGCTTGCGAACAGGAACCCAAACGGCAGACTGTATGATGTGCTGTGTTGGCAAACGGTAGCTTACCCCATTTGCACTTTATTGGGTGATCAGGATTTCTGAATGATATCGGGAACTCCAGAGGACATGGACATATCTAGGACAACCGAATGTAAGCCGATATTGGAGACGGTTCTGTTAATGATAATTCATATGCGGAGGTTGGAGGAGTGATGGTAGAAAGAGCAGGTATGCGGCTCAAAGAATTGCACTATATTGTATACGCAACGCTTGGGCGTTCGGATAACAAAAATGCTCATAATGAAATGTTCAGCTTAACTTAGGAAGAGTAAAAGTAATAGGTCGTTAGAGATGTGGCTATGTTACAGTGAATCCATGAAACCAGGGAATACACGTATTCCCTAGTAAATGCGTGTATTAGCTAATTCACTCAATGAATTCACTATTTACTAGTGTCTGGAGGGTGACATATGGCAAAAAAACACTAGTTACGGGTACATAAAGCTAACCAACAATGAGCTTTTACCTCCGAGAACAGAGGTTAGGTCCTCCAGGACTGGTTCCCGTAGTGTTCTAATGTATATCAGACCGGTATTTATCATAGAATATTAGGTGAACCCGTCCTTGAGCGCCTAACCTCTGTTCTCGGATATAAAAGCTCATTGTTGGTTAGCTTTATGTACCCGTAACTAGTGTTTTTTTGCCATATGTCACCCTCCAGACACTAGTAAATAGTGAATTCACTGAGTGAATTAGCTAATACACGCATTTACTTGGGAATACGTGTATTCCCTGGTTTCATGGATTCACTGTAACAGATACAATACTGCGCGTGGGTTACACCAGGTATCAAAGCGAGTGATAATGGTAACGTGCTATCTTTTGTTAAAGTGTTTATTGACTGTTCAAGAAAAAAAATGTTAGATGAGTAATCACTCCTAGTTTATCTCCCAAATCTAAATTAGTTGTGTTGGATAGAAGGTAGGAGAAGTTCGCTTTTAATTTTTGATTATCTCCGATACAGATATGAAGGCTACTAAATTTATAAAAGCAGAATTTATTAATTTTTTTGTGATGCTTTCATTTTGTTGAGATCTGATGCTTCGATGATCGCATAGATTTAGACTGCTTCTATGTACATCAGCGGCACAAGTTGGTTTGGAGAGCAAAGCGTCGTTACATGCTAACGTAGCAGCGATCGAAGATATTCAATTCCTGGTAGTTAATAAATATAAATCGCATCCGTACATCTCTTCACTTAAAAAGGTACAAAGTTGATATTATGTAGATATGCTTTTAACAGACGCAATGCTAATCAGAATGCTACCCGGAAGAGAATCCAGTGGTAGTGAACGGTGTTCGGGTGGTAAAATATTAACAAAACTGGTGCATGAAACATAGATCTTCATTATAACAATATAATCGTATTTATATTTCTGCACACACTGAACGTTCTACTATAATTTCTGCCTTGAAGCATTTTTGAAATATCAGCTTATTGTAAAATTTATGTTTGTGCAACTACTGCTCTAAAACTTAAGTAACTTTTCGCTCAATAGGCTTGCTTATAGTAGAGACTGAAACTCGGTGTGAGGTTCCATTGTTTTATTTTCATGCTTCAAGTTGCTCCATTGAACTTGGTGTGAGGCTCTAAAGTTTTATTTTCATGCTCCAAGTTGCTCCATTGAACTTGATGTGAGGTTTCAAAGTTTTATTTTCATGCCCCAAGTTGCTTCATTGAACTTGATGTGAGGTTCCGAAGTTTTATTTTCATGCTCCAAGTTGCTCTATTGAACTTGATGTGAGGTTCCGAAGTTTTATTTTCATGCTCCAAGTTGCTCTATTGAACTTGATGTGAGATTCCGAAGTTCTATTTTCATGCTCCGAGTTGCTCCATTGAACTTGGTGTGAGGTTCCAAAGTTTTATTTTCATGCTCCAAGTTGCTCTATTGAACTTGATGTGAGGTTCCAAAGTTTTATTTTCGTGCTCAGAGTTGCTCCATTGATACTGTATGCTACTGCCGCAAGGGAATCAATGTGTCGATACACTCAGCGCAGCTTATAGTGACCTTCTTTTACCTCGCATTCATTATATTCTATATTTTTGTTTGGCACAAATATGAGAAGGCAAAACTATGCTATAGCAGTAAACTTAAGTGCGTGAGATGCATTTCGTTTCGTCTCACATACCTGATATTCCTGTTGGTCTAGGAATAATCTTTAATGTTGCATGAATGTTCTCTGGTTCTACTTACCTTGCAGAACCCATGTTGTATTAGAATATGAATCACCTAGTAAAGCATGCCGACGAATTTGCTTCTCATATTTTCCTCATGCATTTGGCAGCACACAAGACGGAATTTGTGTATATTTATACCATGCTTGTTCTGGATAACACAAGGTGCTTGTCTCATGGTTGAAATTTTCTGTTGTGGGACATCATTCGTTACTATGGGGGCACCGGCAGAACTTAAGGTTGACGAAAAATCGCCATTGATGTCCCTTCGTTTTTTCATGCCCGTGGTATCGATTCTACTAAGATAGGAATTTTTCACCTGCGAGCTTCCTCCTCTATTTAATATCAAAGTGACAAGGCAATACCGACCTCCTCTCATGCTTTTCTACCAAGTCATTTAAAATACAGCAGGTAGCTATAGAGTGAGGAACGGAACGACGGCTAGCCGGGATGAGCGCTAACGAGAAAGAGCGCCAACTAGCTGGAACGAGCCTTAACTGGATGGAACAAGCGCGAACACAATAACCATATAGCCTGCTGCCGTGCATCACATCAACTAAGTCTAGCATTTTAAATTTCTTAGCAGCTTGACACTAAGATTCCGCAACATTGCCTGGCATCATCGGATATAACGTCACGTAACCTACTGTTGAAACCTAAAACCTAACCTCACCAAACTTATCTTAACCTAATAAATAAAAGTCGACATATATAAAATTTCAACGTTTCGGGATGAAATATCCCATTTTCAGAAAAAAGGAAAAAACCTAAGCTACAACCTATAAATAAAATTTCTGTATTTTCTAATTGATAAGGGGAGCGTGGATGTTGTTGGGAGGAAGTCGAAAATGCAAATGAACGGTGCTGCGTGCAGGGGCTGGATGTCAGCTCCTGTACAGTCGGCAGAATTCAGGCTAAGTATGGACAGTATGGAGCGGGCATGAAGATGAAGCCAATTGTTGTTCGCAGGCCTGTAGTTGGGCCCAATAAATACCAGTGGGTCTGTAGTTGGACCCAATTGTTGCCGGTGGGTCTGTAGTTGGACCCAATTGTTGTCCGCGGGCCTGTTGTTGGACCCAATTGTTGTCCGCGGGCCTGTTGTTGGACCCAATTGTTGTCCCCGGGCCTTCGGTTGGACCCAATTGCTGCCGCAGTTCTGTACTTGGACGCCATTGTTGCCAGTGGGTCTGTACTTGGGCCCAATTGTTGCCGGCAGGTCTGTAGTTAGATGGACCCGGATCTGAACAGTACACGAAGTAATTAGAAGGTGTTGCGCAGAATTCCCTTCTTGCCAATATCACCTCTCCGATTGTATCACTTATTTTAATGATATTAGCGAAATTATTATTTAAGGGGCTTAGCCATGAAGCAATGCATAAGTAAACCTGTGACTAAAAATAAAATAAAATAAAATGAAAGAAGGCATATTACCACGCACACATAGTTGGTAGACAGCATTTTACCACACAAATGTGTGTCAGTCAGAAGACTTGTTAAAGTATCAGTCACCAAGTCAGGTGGCTTAAAAAGTGCCACATGTGAAGTTTTGGACGCTACTTTAAATTTAGAATAAATTAGAACCCAAAGAAGCGTTAGAGTTTTTGCCATTGTAATTAGCCTACATATCTTGTAACTATAAATACTGCCGTGGCTTTACTCAAGAAAGCGTCGTTTGGTACACGTTAAATTACTCAATGAAGTGCACAGCCAACTATGCACACTACGTGCATAGTTGTCAACGGCTGGCCGTTTCCATGAAAACAAGTCGCTACCGGTCCACCGGCGGATCGAAGGCCTGCAGTTATAATTGCAGCGGAACGCCTAATGATGGGTCAGTATATTCTCTACCTTTGAGGTCACCACACAATAATAATGCACTAATGCGGTGTTAGAAAGTTTGGTCTTTCGTTTGCAGGTGACGTACACTTAAAGAGTTCAGCTGCCAAAAAAATATGCACTGATATTGACTCTCCTGTAAAGGGCGAATTTGTAACAACAGGGCTCTGGAATAGGCATCAGCTAATTAATGACTTGGAATAAAAGCAAGTGAATCTGGAATGATGATAAAAGTGCATTGTGTTCCATAAAAAGTTATATGGAAACTCGTACTGCTGTAGTAGAGACATAAATAGAAAAACATGAAAGTTAAATGGGTAGAACAAGGTAAAGGTAAAGTCAATTCGACAGCAAGCCCCAACTGGGACATCCACATGCACTGGTTCGCGCTGTAGATAATTGCCCGTTAGGTCCAAGATGAGTGCACGGCTGCAGTCGATCAAATGTGTGTTATATGTCTGCAATGGAGTGTGAAAGCTAGAAATGCTGGCGCTATAAGTCAATCTTCATAAGAATTTCACGGCTCAGCATGGGGGCGATTCTGGACAGTAGAGCATGCAAGCACAGCACGTTGACGTCCTGCTGTTGAGGGTACGATGAGCTGAGTTAGGAAACTGAGTTGAAGCGCTCCCAAATTAATCAAAGCTAACTATTTTAATCATCTCGGCGAACTTGAAAGTTAAAAATTTAATATCAGAATTTTTGAAAGGCAGAAATACAAGTGTCTTTACTGGAATAATAAGCCTGCTTATAGAACTTCTTGCATCTGTTAAGTATTTGCAGAGCGTCGCGATGCTAACCCTTTACCGGGCAAGGGGCCCTAAGTGGTTACGTCGTTTTGGAGCTGCACGGTAATGATTTGGAGCTGCACGGTAATGATTTGGAGCTGCACGGTAATGATTTGGAGCTGCACGGTAATGATTTGGAGCTGCACGGTAATGATTTGGAGCTGCACGGTAATGATTTAAGGTTATAAGCGCAACTCCCAAGGTGCACTTATAAGCTCTGCTAGAGCCAGTGAAGTATGTTAGTTAGCTTTTCAGTAAGACATAGTGAAATTGAACATATAAGCAAACTGTAGTAAAACTAGTAGTGGCAGAAGTAGTAGATGCGGTGCGAATAAGATAGGAAAATGAAGAGATTTTTTTTTCTCTAAGTGTGATCTGTGTTTTTTTCATTTCGTAGTTTTTCTAAAAAAAAATCATTTCACTTCCACAACGCTCTTCTTTTATTAGCAGTACCTTGGGGCACAAAAACACATCTTGTAAGCTTTTTAAACGTTATGCCATGCTGTTCCAGGGGAGTCGTACTGTGTTATAGCTGTGTGGTTAACGTATTATAATTTTACATGTTATGGTAATTGATTTTTTTCTAGTTTTCAGACCTACTGACGCCGCTACCTAACAATTTTTTCTTTAATTATAGCACTGATATTTTAATTCCTGCTGTCGAAGTTTAAAATACCCCATCTCTCAAAAATACCTCTCATGGCAACGAAGGGCCAATAATATATTTCCGTGACCTGCCTCTTTATCGCCGTTGTAGCGTCGACTGCACGAATTAGCGACGCTGCAAATTTTCAAACTGTGGACGGAAAGAAAATTCCTGAGGACAAGATAAGTCGTGTGAAGATAGCAGGCAAGAAGTGTAAGTTACAAGCAGTACTTGTGTTACCCTCGTTGATTTCAATGCAAAATAATCGATAGTTCTTCACCCTTTCTACGCCAGACTCAGGCACCTTACTATTTTTTATATTTTAGCGTTTGGAATAGCATAGGATAAGGAACCACTGTAACCATTACCTCATGTGAAAAGTACGTCTTACGGTGTTACGTGCTTTGTCTAGGTGCTAGGGTTATACCGTACGTATGGCTTCATGTTATGATTTCGTGTTGTCGCCCGGGCCCCACAAAAAGCAACAAGCGACGCAATGCGATTTTTCCGGGAGTCGTGTTGCAGCAACGCACGTGTGTCGTGAGGCATCGCAGTTGCGGCGGTGGGGGCAGCAGACAGCTGTACCCTCCGTTACATTTTTCAATGCAACCAATTCGTCGCGTTGCATGTCGCTCGTCTCTTCGGTGGGACGGCAGCCTTATCTGCTCCCATGTAGTGGGGAGCGGAAGGGACCCTCCGCAAGGGTGTTTCTTTATCTTGTCTTCTCCTCTCTTCAATTTTCATCTCTTAGAGAAGTTTTGCACTATTTTCCCCGGCCGGCAATAGCGCCCGTGGCCTTCTGAGATTTCACGGCAGGATTGTCGAGATAAAACTTCCATGTAATTATGAGACATAATAAACGGAGTCTCACGGCTTGAATCACTTCGTATGACGTGGGCGCGGTGGTAAAGTCAGGAAGTTAATAATGATAATATAGAGAACGGATTTCAATGGTTACGTGATTCTATACCTACTAACTTTTACCTATGACAAAACATGAAGACATTAATATCATCCAATATAAATCGGGATAATGATACTCTACTTACTGTCTTCAAGTTCTTTGACTGTGATATGTATGACATTAAGTACATGATATTGGAATTTGAAGTTCATAAAACAATTTTTCAAATTTCCGACTCAGGTGCCTGCAGGATGATGTGTCAATTGGATACATCTTGCACAGGCTACACGGTGGATCCTGCTCGTCAAGGGGCGACTCTGAACTGCACCTTCACTGAAGCTTACATGTTTGATATTGACTTGACTTCTAGCTACTCAACCGCTGCAGATTCTACCGCCGTTCAAACGTTTATTAAAAGTAAGTCTATAATTTTAAGTGTAGACGTGTAGCTATGTCGATAAAATGCAAAATAATAGCAACAATAGATTTTTAAAATATAAATTTTACGAAACCGAAATGGTCCTGGTTCCAGAGATTGATGCTATTTTTAGCTTGTTAAAGTAAACAAATCGAGGTACACGGTACCTAAATTTATTTTATACATAAACTAGACACTACTTAAGCATGCGAATCCAGTGACGCAAAATTGATTGTCAGGGGTTAAGAAAGAAATTAAGCTCGAGTTACAGCGTCTACATTGAGGTTGTTAGCTACGGAAGTTACAATGCACTCATGAATATCTGGAGCAAAAAATCAGTGTATTTTGAGTCAATGGATATCGGAAGAGGTTCAGGTGGCTTGCTACACGCTGCGTGTGGAAAGCAGGCCAGTGGCTAGAGAACTGTGTTTGTTGTCTCGAGGTCCAAGATTCGCTGCATAGCCAGAGATGGGAAGTCTTGCAAGGAATGGGATTGCAGCGTCAGCGTTTCTACTATCTATAGTCCACTGTAGAGGCACTGACCTGAATAGCATTTACAAAAGTCAGTGTGTGGGAAAGGTGGGGAGCGCCTTTTTATTTGAACTTCGCTGCCGCCTCATAATTGAAAGTCTGTGGTCTACAGCAGCCGTGCGCTCATCTGTGCCTTTGCGAGTTTTCGGCTTTAGCACGAAGTAGTGTTATGGGATATCCTAGTTGACGTGTAAGGTCAAGGCAGCTAATAATTACCTTTTCTTTTAATAAAAAGCTGTTACCAGAAACAGAACAACAAGCAGTGTTATTGTGTAATTATTATTTCTCAGCAGCTATGTTTGCTAACTGGGACATTTTAAATGTGTACATTTCAGCGTACCTCTGCCCCGTTCCGTACGTACCAGTGGCTGGAAGTGGCTGCGTGCATATTCTGGAAGAAGTAATGTTTTATCCAATCGCCAAGGAGAGCTGCCCCCCGGGGTCCGCTCTGGTGTCGCCCCGCAGCGATGCTGCCTACAACCACCTCGGCCGCTATATCGACATCTTCGTCTTCCCACAATGTGAGAATTTATTGTAGTAAATATGAAGTCAAAGATCAGTTAACACATATAAGATAATGTTGTACAATAAACGGATATGTGTAGCTTCAAGTGCAGAAGTGATAGGTTGGGGAATGAAGAATGGTTGGATTTTTTGTATTTAGACGAACGTAAATGGATTTCTCTTGAAATTGAACACACTTTTATGCATCGGATGCGTGTTTAGAGCTTGTCATCAGTGTATCCGTCTTTGATAACCGGGGTTATTAGAATTGGTGTTTTCCCTAAGATCGTTGGATTTCTCAAAAATGGATGGCGTTGGTTGATCACCCAATCTGTTCGACGGTTAGTTAAAGCTCGGGAGTTGACCAATGCCTTTAGAGCGGCAGGGCAGCTGTGAAGCAAGATAGTCACTGCTGCAGTTGCTAGCTGGAAAGTAACTCTGGGCTTACAGCTCAGGCTTCAGCATCGTACGCTGTAGTGATAAGGGTGAAAATAGTAAAGCAGGGGAGCTGATGAAACTTTTTTATGTCCTCTAGAAGGGTCAGCTTGGTAATTCAGTTTCATGTAACCAATGACTGTTGCTAATCGTTGATTTTTCTGTGGCAGTTAACCTTTCGCCGGTTAGGTTTTTCACAAGCGTGGAGAGGATCAACTACGTCTGGACCTGGCGCGACGGCCGCACCATCAGCTCCAAAGTTGGATCGTCAGTTTGGGGGCCAAATGATCCAAATGACAACGTGGACTGCGCGATCATGTACTTCTCCACCACCAGTCCCAGGATTGGCCAGCTTATTGATGAAGGCTGTATGAGCAAGGTCGCTCGCCCTATCTGCTCTCTGCTCGGTGCTCAGAATTCCTGAATAACGCTGGAGATTTGTGAATGGTGCACAGCATTTGTGAAGGGTGCTAAAAATTTGCGAACGGCACAGGGAAATTGTGAATGACATAGAGGTTTTATTTATTACACAGAGGATATTGGAATGAGATAGAAAATTGATCTTTTAAGCGGTATTCCTCGTTACTTGTGTTTACGTCGCTCGTGAAGGCGATATGGTAAATGAAAAATTCAACAATGGATAGTATTTAAAGCTAATCTATGTCACGGAGGAAAAATACACACATACACTCATTGCTCTGTGTGCTTTATGCATGTAAAGGAATATACTCATGTAGGAATTTTAAATTTTTGTATTCTAATTATTTATTTCATCTTCCCATCGACTACACAGTGTTCCATGGTTACTCTTATAGACCATAGGAGTAACGGGCTCAATGCTGATCATAGGTTACGCTAACGTCGATATTATGAATGGCTCTTTTTTCAGGAAAAGTTTGACGAAGAACACTTGAGTATATAATGTGCCTCCCTGAGTAGTTATTGTCTATGATAGACCGTTGGTTTGCAACTTTTCCTTCATTTCTTGAAAGTAGACTAAGTTTCCTACTACAACATAGTTAAATATTGTGCTTGTTCGTAGCATTGGCACTGAAATAATATTAAATGGCTGTAACGGGCACTTCTGGTAGAAAGTCAGCTTCTGGTATCATTAGCCGTGGCTTTGTACCCCTGCATTGGACTCCATCATCGAAATACCGTAAGCTCCCCTCAGAAAAGACACAGTGAGATTAATAACTGATAACAGCATCTGGAGATATCGTCAACATCGAAAGAACTCATTCGTTATGAGGTCCAAAGATAATGGCAACACGAGCAATCTCATTTATATTGTATAGGGAAACTTGAGATAGCTTCCATGCAATTCAAAATGAGGGTAAAAGTTCGAAGCTGGGCAGCATCCGGCCCGTTAGTCTTTTAAATCCGGCCCGCCGAAAATTTGGGGCCTAGCCCATTTGAAGCGCATATAATGGGATTTACTAAAAAATGGTTTAGGCAGCAAAAATGTTATCTTTTACTCCGCACAGTTCTCTCTACAAGCGATGAAATTATTATCGCTTTATTGCCTTTTTCTGTTTGATGTACCTGCATGGGGTGCTTCCTCGACCCGTCTATAATGATTATAAATTCATGTACCCCCCTTCCCCCCCAAACAGTCGAATAGTTTGCCCTCCCCTGGGGTAAGATTGCCTCGTTTTTAAACTTTGTTTCAGTTTGGCATTTACCACGCGGCATCAGTCAAGGTTTGCCACCTATAAGGCTACCACGTGTCAAACACCACGTACGTGGTGGCTACATCGGGCCTCAGCTAGAAACTATGCGGTAGCAACCTCGGACTAATTAAAAAAAATATGTGGAGCCACTGTGGCAATTCATCCTAGGGCCAAGGTGACAATGGCAGTTTGGGCCCAGGCGTAAGCCCCGCATAGAGTTACTAAAATATTAACGATTAAACTCCAATACATAGTACAACAGGAGGATTCATCTTCTCTTGGCAATAAATTACCAATCGAGGACAATTACTTTCTTCCTCTCTAGGTTCTAAAATGATTTTCAAATAATGCGCAGGTTACTTTTCTTGAATTAAGATAGGTTAAGTCAAGGGTGGCTAGGTGAAGTTAAGTGAGGTTTGGTGAGGTTTATTACGATTAGTTGATTCTAGATAAGGTTTAGTGAGGTCATTTGTAGGATATAGAGGTCGAGGTGGGGCGTAGCTAAGTCAGCGTACGTTAGGTTAGGTAAGATTTGGTTTAGCTAAACCCGACATTTTTTAGTTACTTGGTCTTCAGAACTTTACTGGTGTACAGTAAATGATTTGAACACTATATTTTTTATTACACTTATTGAATTCTCAATGACAATTCTTAGATATGCTACGAAATGCTAATGATACGAACAGGATTTTTGTCCTTGGGAGTAGTTGACAGCTAAGAGTAATTGATTAAAGAGGTAATTATAATTTTGGAGTAATTGCTGTAGCTGTATAAAATATAGAAAGTATCCTTGCCTTTGAGTAGCTACTAAGTGCATTTGATAAAATAAGTACGCAAGATACAGTTTTTTTTCTAGCAATACCCAATATGCTTAATTATTAGAAATTATCCAATAAACTATTGGTGTAACACTGCGTTTATAATTTCCTATTCGAACGCTGAAGCACAAAAATGAAAAAAAAAAATGTATTGTACATATGAAAGGTATGCCATCAACTCGATAAATAGAAAATTGGAGGTATTCAGTTCCCTTTTTTGGGTGGACAAAGGAACAAGCATACATACAAATAGACGTACAACCGTAAATGGAGACATCATCACCGGCCTCCGTTTCACTCGAGGGTTATAATGAACAACGCTGCATCGTGGGTTATAATCAACAACGCTGCACCATATAAATCAAAGATTGGCTTAGACAATTGTTCTACACAATGCCAGATAAAATGTTTCATAATAACATAGCTGAGAATGATAAAAGAATATGTTTGTATCGACTCAAATGTTCCAATTTCAAATGGAGTAACGATGTTTACATCGCTTTGCATATGGGGAAGTCATCGCCAGTACACGGAACAAGATAAGTTAAGTGCTTTAGGGGACATGAAGTAGAGGCTCTGAAAAGGAAAAATCGGTGTTCTACTCTATCAGATTATTTCACCTGGAATTATATCGATATTCAGTCAACGCGTTGCGACTTCTCATGCTACGTTACCTTTATTTATGCTGTTCATATCGAATGTTTCTTAATACGCCAATAATTCGAACGGAATGTGGTATTTGAGAAGCCACATTACAGCATGTGATTTACTAAATGATCGACCAATGAATGCAAGGTTTAATGTTCATGCGAACAGTGTGTGCTCAGCACATCCTTAGCCGACTAAAAATCGAATGTTTGTTTATTAAACATCAGCAACGACGTCTACTCCTACAGGCTTATGGAAAAAGCTATAAAAAGCCGAGAATCCAAAACATAACACCATTGAATTGTTTTCTTGTGAGTGAATGAATGGTGACGGTATCGTAGTAAAATCAGAAAACTTTAAAGGATATGGCCATGATTATTTTATTAATAGGAATAATCGATCAGGAACGGAGAGCATTTGCATGAGAGCGAATAACATGAAATTTCAGATCGGAGTAGGGTGTTTTGCAGAAAAATATTTGCAGTTCGTTATCAATTTGGAGCTTCACTACATGAAGTCCAAAATATAATAATTTGTGCCTTTACTTGATATTAACACCTTCTGCAATTTTCTTGCAGATCCGCGTATGACTTTTTGAGTTATACTGCTAACAAATATTATGACAAACACAAATCAAACATACAAATGAAACAACTGATCTGCCCCAAAATTTAATTATTTATGTCTTTTAACTTTACTAAAAAAAAAAACTGCTATTTATTTCATATAGATCCATTTAGAACTTTTTGAGTTATTGCGCTAACAAGCACAAACACAAACACAGCAACAAACACACGAATCATCACAAAAATTTGGTCATTTACTCTTTGCAATAACCCCAACAACTCATAAATTTCATGAAAATCCATCAATAACTTTTTGAGTTATGGCATTGACAAAACTGAGGCAGACAAACAAACGGAATGACAGATCTTCACCAAAAGTTATTCATCTCTTCCTCCTAACATGTACAACAATTCCTCTAAATTTCATCGAAATGCGCTCATAACTTTTTGAATTATCTTGTTGACAGACAGATAGACAAACAGTTTCACAGACAGTTAGACAAATCCGACGAAAACATAACCTCCTTATTCCTCATGACAATTCCCACAAATTTCATTAAAAACCATCTATAACTGGTTATGTTACTGATTAGGCCTAATAGACTGGCAAACGAATTTCGGTAAAAGCATAACCTCCTTGGCGGAGGTAGCAATTAACAAACACACTCACAAACAAATACAGAATTTTTTCAATGTTTCTTATTGTATGTACACCGAAGCTTGCGTTGGATTGTAGAAACATGGAATTGACTGAATAGCGCAGCCCGGCTGTGCAGAACATGATGTGAAGCAGGGAATATTTAATCAATATTCCAAAGTATCGTGCAAATATTAGCCGAGAATATGCAGCATACCTCGTACATCTTTTGTGATAATTTTGTCCCTCAGCAGCATGCGAAAGAGAAAAAGTGTTCACAGCAAAGAAATATAATAATAATAATTTTCATAAATATTATATGCTCCACAGCCCAGGATCTGTTCTTTTTAGGCCTAGAGGGAAAATGCAGGCGCTGTGCAGTTTTTTCGGCTGTAATGTGTCATTTTTCTAGCGCTCACTGATTAAATTTCTTACCTTACAAATTCGCGAAACGTAGTTTTTATGCGACGTTTTCTTCTGTACTAAGCTCAAGTGAATTAAAGAAATGTCGTCGTTGATGCAGGAAGTGCATATGTACGCAAATTCAGAAATTCTGTCAAATATATATTCTCATGCTTTTGATGCACAGGGAATGTTTTGATTTCAATTGAAACGTCGAAATTTGGGGAGCTGGTAGTGGGAACAATTTAGCAAGTAGCTAAATAGTGCAAGAAAGCAAATGAATGATATTTTATCGTTTTTGGTCTCTTGTCGCTCGATTATCGATGTAAAAATCCACTATGGCCGATGAGGGAATCGGACGTGCAGGAGTCTCATGCCTTGCAATTATTTGACCATTCGCCTGTGAAGGAAAGCAAAGTCATCTTTCACTGTATTCGCAAAAAAGAGTACGTAAAACGAAGAATCAGTGAATGATCCAGCAGTGAAACTGCCGTTTTAGTAAACGTCGTATAGGCAACGTCGTATATGCAGGTGGATGACTCACAGTGTATGAAAACTATGACTTCGACATTTAGGTTATCTCAATCATAGATTACATATGACTAATTTACAATGTTAATTTACAATGACTAATGATACCTGCTGATACTGAAGCTCAGTTGGTCAGCTCATTTCAAAAAGTAAAGGTCACACAGCTGCGGTAGCAAAGTCACACATGCGGTAGTGAGGTCACACAGCTGCGGTAGTAAGATCACACAGGTGCGGCAGCAAGGTCACACAGCTGCGTTAAAATTGTACGCTAGATGATGAATATCGACAGCTCTTTCATATATGAAAGCTCATTTTTTACTCCTAGTACAATATTTTTATCATCGATCTTCTCTGCTCGTCTCATGAAGAGCTGACCTGATAATTCAGCAGAAGTAATACTTAATGCAAGGCTGCGTTGTACTAATTAGTAAGCTGAGAAGTTGGATCGATGAACGAACAAGCCAGTCAAAGCGTGTACTGAAGTGAGTTAGTTCTCTTCTTATTTTGTGAAGCTGTTGAAACAAATATTATCCCAAAACCCAAGAAACTAATGCCGACGTTGTAAATACGACGTAGGCACCATTCAGCCCGCGACCCAAAAAGTCCTACCTCAGTGGATCGGCTGAGGCATACAAAATATAAATGATGGCGGAGGTAAATATGCGCCACAGCTGTCCATTGCACAGTATCTATGTCAACGAGGTTCATAGTTAAAATCACTAGTAATGGGACTAGAGAATTCACACCAATTTCTCGATTGTATATGATGTCTACTGGGAAATTTCTATAGATGTAATTACAGTAAACTTAATAATGCTGATGATATAATTACCTGCGCCAAGGAGGTTATGTTTTCGTTGGGTCTGTCCTCATTTCTGTCTGTCTGTTATTCTATCAATCTATCACCAAGATAACTCAAAAAGTTATAGACATATTTTAACAAGGCTTACATGGGTAGTTAGGGATGTTAGGAGGAACAGATGATTAACTTTTGGCGAAGATCTGTCCATCCATTTGTTTGTTTGTCTGCCTACTTTTGTTAGCGCCGTAACTTAAAAAGTAATGAACGGATTTTCATGAAATTTGCATGAGTTGATGGTTTTATTACAGAGAGTAACTGATAAAATTTTCGTGATGATTTGTTTGTTCGTTCGTTTGTTTGCCGCCAAGCGAGGCAACGGTAGAAAAAAAATAAAATTGGCTTTGAAACCATAATTGTCTCTGTATAAATTCCAAAATCTAATCATTTGTGCCTTTTAATGGTAATAACAGCTTGTGCGATTTTCTTGAAGATCCGTTCATGATTTTTTGAGTTATACCGCTAACAAACGTTATGACAAACATGAGTCAAACAAACAAAGGAACAAACCGATCTGCAGTAAAAGTTGATCATTAATGTCTTTTAATATTACTAACAATCCCTATAAATTTCATATAAATCCATTCATTATTGTTGAGTTTTTGTGCTAACAAACATAAAATTAAAAACAATGAGAAACAAACAAACGGATCATTACTAAAATTTGGTCATCTACTCTTTGTTAAATGCCTAACAATTTATGTTAATTTCCTAAAAATCTGATCATAACTCTTTGAGTTATGGCATTGAGGAAAAGGAGGCAGACAAACAAACAAACGAACGGATAGACATATCTTCACCAAAAGTTAATCATCTGTTCTTCCTAACATTTCTAACAATCCCTGTAGATTTCGTTCCAATCGGTTCATAACTTTTTGAGTTATGTTAGTGACAGTCAGACAGACGCACAAACAGACAGACAAACTGAAGACAAACAGGCAGACAGAAGGACAGACAAACACGACGAAACATAACTTAAGACATAGCTTATGCCTAAAAGGATTAAAAACTTAATCAAAGAATCAAAGACATTGCCTAAGACGAATCTCATGCATAGAAAGGTTGAAAATGACACGAGTCACACAGTGAAATTTCTACCTAAGTCCTGCAAGAAGTAGCAGATAAAATTTGAACTTGACTCCTCCTATTCTCCTGTAGCGTAACCTATCGTCATATCTGGCTAGCCCAATTAAAAACGTCGAGCACCACAAGCAAAGCGCACATAATATGCTGTGAAAGAAATAAAAAGCGGTAACACCTTTAACACCTTTATTGTTCTCCCATTAAAAAAATACATATTCATTCAGTCAAAATAGAATTAGTACAGGAAATATTGAGAACGGGTCCACTAAAAGTTCATACACTTATGGGACATCAGTCATAAAATCGTCAGTAATGTCATTACCTAAAACACAATTCAACTCTTCCTACTAAAGTACAGGCAATTTTCACACATTTGATATGAGTGAAATGGTCTTATGTCTATGCTCTCAAACTGACTGAATTTATTTTTTTCAAGAAGCGCGCAAGAAGACAGCTTGGTTCCAGCCAAAATCAAAGCTTCTTTCAAATTGAAGTTCCCCCTACCTTGTACTGAAAAGTGTCACGTACAGATACACAGATGGATGGATGGATGGATGGACGTACGGATGTATGGAGCCTCAAGCAGAATTATAATGTAGATTGTAGATATGAACAAACTTGATAAAACTGAATACATGGATGAAACATTACAGTTTTAAACTCAACTTTTACTTTATTACATATCTTGGCCTAACGGATTTTCAAGGGCCTTCACTTATAACATCATTTGTAACGTTACTATTGCAGGAGACCTCGCCGGTCGGGTTCTTCACAAGCGTGGAGAGGATCGACAACATTTGGACCTGGCGCAACGGTCGCACCATCAGCTCCGAGGTCGGATCTTCAGTATGGGGATTATTTGATCCAAATGACAATTCGAATTGTTCTTTAATGTACTTCTCTGCCAACGGCTCCTCGAATGGAGACCTGCTCGACAGAGGCTGCATGGACATCGGCGCTCGGCCCGTCTGCTCCTTGATTGGGGATCAGGGCTTCTGAATGATGCAGATTTGTGAATGACACAGAGGATTTCTAAATGATACAAAGGATAGGTGAGTGGCACAGAAGATTAGTGAATGATAAAAGAACATTTCTGCTTGACTCACAGGATTTGAGATGATGGTGAGGCTTGCAGTATTCAGTAGTATACGTTGTTACTCAAGTATAGGTCGTTTGTGAAGAATGTCATGCTAATAAAAGTTCATAAAACGAGCGAATAACTAAGTTTATGAGTGCAGTACTAGAAAAAAAACGATTATCACTCATTACCATTTGTTGTTCAGGTACAACGAAGTCTTTGTAATTTCATAAAACGTAAATACTAATCTGTTTTTAGATTTGCTTTATACCGTATCTATATTATGAAGTAGAAATAACTGAAGGCCTACTAAACCATGATATACCTTTTTGCATAGATTAACAACATTAGATTTAAAACTACCGTAATCAGCAACAGAGTGATGATAAAAATTGTTATACATACCTCATTTTCAAGGTACTGAGTCTAGCTTCGAGGTTACACTTAACCCAACAAAGTAATATTTAATTCATCAAAAGTTACAGAACATTAACCAATTTAGTTGCGCTCGCCTTGTTAAGACTCGAGAAGTAAGTCTCTTTTGCCCATCAAATACTATCCTAAAATTTAAAATTGATATTATGAATTGCCCAGAAGCCTTTCAAGTAAGACACAAACTGTATTCTGATAGGCACTAGTATTTATTTGTACATATACAGACCATTTATGAAAAAATATTGCGGCAGCAACGTTTTTATTTAATTCTATCATAGATGCTACCGTTCATACGATTACACTTTTTATAACTAGTGTAGTGAACAGATAATAAATCGACGGATATCACAAAGTACATTTCATTTACTTCCTACTGGGAAAGAACCATGAATATTTTTATGAGCCAAATTATATATTCATTTACCAATAAAAAGGTAAAAAATACTTCGTATTATAATCTTTGAGACTATGTTCAATTTTATTTTCAACCAAATCCAGGATCATTGTGATTAATCGCGTCTCTAGAGGGTATATGTATAACGCTTTTGATGGCTAATTGATGGCAGAATTATTCAATTGAAAATAATTTTTTTATATATTTTGATAATAAAAGAGCAGTAAACTTACGGAAAACCCACAATATTGTGCACCTCTAAATCGATAATCTTCTTCTATTATTATTTTGGACTATGTCTCAATGTCTGACATTATCATAATTGAGTATTTTAAGAGAAATCGCCTGCAAAGACTGAAAAAGTCTCACCCCTCAAATCGAGAAACACTCTTTACACAACTTAGCACATGAAAGTAGGAAAGTAAACTCATGCAAATAGAATAAATAGGGGAGGAAAAGTAGCAGAAATGAACAGGAAAAAACTTAGTCTGGCCATATCTGATTATTCCAAGAGCAATGATATGAATACTTAGACAATGAATTGTTAGTTGTTTGGACTAGCAAAGCTACGTAGAGTTGTCTTTATGTTGTTCACTCTAAATATCTATTAAAACGTCAATAATTCGAGCGGAGGGAGGTATTTGAACAACCAACTTACAGCTTGTGATTAATTAAATGATCTACCAATGAACTCAACGCGTAATGCTGGTAGGGACAAGGTATTCCCAGCGCATCCGTAACTGACTTAGGAATGACTAATAATAAACCAAAACCGAACGTTTTTTATTAATTAAAAATCAGCAATGACGACTAAACCTACAGGCTTATGGAAAGCGTAAAAAGCCGAGCAACGAAAACATGGAACTATTGGAAAGTGTTCTTCTGATTGAATAAATTGTAGCCGTATCGTATCAAAATTAGAAAACTTTCAAAAATAATAATATAATTAATTCTAAAATGGAAATAATTGGTCAGGTTTGGAGAACAGTTCAATGGGAACGAATAACATGAAAATTCAGATCATAGTTGGGGTATTTCGTAGAAGCATATTTAGAGTGCGTTATCAATTTGAAGCTATTTGTAATCTATCAATTGGAGCTAAACTGCATGAATGAAAAGTAATCTATTATAATCTGAGTATCGAAAATTGCATTCTATAACTGGTTCACCAATTATGCCTCATTTATTATTCTCTGTTCCCATTCTACGTATGTTACATAATAATCCATTGACTGCTAATTTGTTCTTATATTACCTAGGTGTCTGGCTTGCAAAAACAGAATGGGTTACCGATTTGTTCACAATAAAACAGGTAAATTTCAGTAGGTAAAACTTATTAAGGGTATGATATTGAAATAACTTAGTAAATGACTACTATATTTTTAATTCTTAAGAACACTGAAAGACCCCCCGTGACAGGATGTTAGAATGCTTCGCTTGAATACTTTAGTCCCGGTATAAATTTCTCCACCATTTAGGTGAATTCTTGCAATGCTTAGCTTGCAGCTTTAGCACTTCTAGTGTTCACACTGCATAACGAGGTAGCTGATCTTATAACAAGGTAAAAAGAAAATGGGGAGGTTGCAGTTTTTACTTGAGCCTTTCTTCTCTGATGTCCTAACTCTTACAATCAGCGGTCAGCTGCTACCGTGGCTAATAGACATCTCTCTTTGCCCCAGAAATTAGTGAATGTGGATTTCACATATGGGCAGTGAGGTCTAGTTGGCTTTTCTTTTACTAGTAACTAGACCACCAAACGCAACCCTTTCGTTGTCTTGGAAGGCTTCGGACAGACAGCTCAGTTATTATAGTAGGCTATAGACTAGCTGTACCAACTGCACAAAACTTAGCCACTGAAAACATATTGTGAACCCCAGATGAAAATGATTCCGTGATAAAAAATCAGATACAGTCGTTAAGAGTCGCGACTGGTGCCGGTGTGGAGTCTTCGCTCCATTACTACCACGCGGAATTGGTACGGTGCTACAAGAGACGACAGTCGAACCACGAGACATTAATGGGAAAATGCATTAACGGTTTTCAGGGCATGGCGAACATTTAGATCACAACTGTCCGCTCAGCATGCTCTCAAAGATAAAGTAAAATAAAACTTTATGAGAACACATTTGTATGGAACTTGAATATTGCACTTACATCGTTAGTTCATGTATCAGACTCCATGCTTATCTTAATGGCAGTTTATGAGGAAATGTAAAGTTAAAGAAATTTGCGAGGTTAATAACTTTAATTAAGTAATAATGAAAGCAATTATTACAGTCTCACATGTATTGGGAAGATACAATCAATTCAGCGAGCATAGTGTAATCGACAACTAGGAGAGAAACAATAGTATCAGTTAAAAATGAGAGCGGCATCAAAACAAATAAAGAAACTAACTTGAAATATAGACAGCAGACAGATGTTGATAAGATGCTGTGCCACTGCATTTGGAGTGAGCCCAAAGTCTTCTGATATTGTCAGTCATATTGTTCTGATTCTGATGCTCCAAGTGCCAGGCATATTGTTCTGATGCTCCAAGTGTCAGGCATATTGTTCTGATGCTCCAAGCTCGAAATGTTAGCGTTATGAAGTTGATTGTCGTCACGATTCTTGCAGAAGTCAGTACAGAGCTCAAAGAGTCATCAAAAAATTATTGATTCCACTTGCTAGATAAGATAATGCTCGTGAGCTTTTATGAAACAATTAAATTGTACGATCCAGATTACCTGAGATTGTTAACTGTTTCATCTTTTTGAAGGATCGTAATACCTATATTTGATGGCACTTGTAGCAGTGGCACAGAATGAGGGTAATATAAAAGGACAAAAAAAAAAAAGATTGGGGCGAGCTGTCGAAGATAAAGAGCACAGAAGGAACTTACTCTTCGAAGCTTGATTTTTTTTCGGATCTTAAGCTAAGAGCTTTAGCTTTGCCACCTGAATCGTGCTGCAGGTGTTATTAGAACCAACCAGACAACGTTCAACAGTATGAAAATTCCCTTTAACTGTGTACGACTGAGTTTCTAACAGTCCCCAATTTTAACATTTCCAATTTTCATCGGTGTATTTTATGATTTCAATTCTACTGCGGGACCCGTGGCTGCTTTACACTTGACGTACGATAGCCTGCCCATAAATACAGCACTCAGCCCATTAAAAAAGAAAAAAAAAAGAAAATAAAAAGTGACCCATGTCACTGAAAGCAATTTTTCTGTTAGTTTAATCTGTAAGTTTACATAATTTATCAAGCATCGCACTTTCACCTTAAAAATGCTGTTTAGAATGGAGCAGTTGAGAACAGCTTGGTTTGAACCGTATTATGGCTACGAATTTTCCCATATTTGGATCGGCTTCTATACAATGTAAGCGCTCCGTAGCAATGGTACCGTCTTTCCGACTCAAATATCTGCTTTATTTGAAGTGCTGAAATTTTGGCCTTTGAAGAAAAAAACTGCTTCGTTAGATATGAAAGACAGTAAGTTAGAAGAAATAACAATCTACTGCCCGTGAAAAATCATCACCTACAGAGCGCTTCGTTGACCATCTGCCGAATTTATGCGTCATGACCTAAATAAAAAAGTTATAAAATCAGACTCCAGAAGCTGGATACATATTGTTCCGATTTCAAGAAGTGTTCAAGTAAGAAGTGTCTTTAGATGAAGAGATAAGGATCAGCTTTTGCCATCTTCTACAACCTGGTGATCGATTTCTAAGTAATTACAAAATCTGCAGCCTGGCCTATTATTCGACTATCTATTTCCTTCAGATGTAGACACGAAATCTATAAATAAATAAAATAAATAAATACACGAGGCAATTTCTTACATAAGGATATGAAACTTGGTATCATTGTAGGTATGATACGTGTAAAATGAACTTTATATCTTTCCTTCGAAACTGATTGAAATGTTTTTCAAGAGCGAGCTGAAAGAAAACAGCTGTGGTTGAACTTCCACAGTTCACTCACTATAGATAGTTATATCAGACAATAGAGCCTGCACCAGCAGAACTGTGACGGCACACAAAAGTGAATCAGCCAATAGCGTCACGTCTTTTGCAGCGGGGCATCCTGGGTAATCTCAGGACGGAGGGATGTTGGGTAATTTCCACAATGGCGTCGTATGGGTGAGAGGCCAAGTGTGTGTAGCGATTGTTTATTACATAAACGTTTGTAAAATTGTTCAATTGCAGTTTATTGTGCTTTTTATGTATACATAATATAGTACTTTATAACCTGTTGTAATGCAAAGTATTCCTACTGTACGAAAATCGTCTAATTTTGTCGTTTTAAACCCATGCGAATCATTATATTCCGCGCACAGCATTGCCTTCACTTAGGTAAGCAGTTTCGGATGCTTTCCTCAGTTCTTTCTATGGCGCTGAAAATCAACATGCAATATAATGCATCAAATCTGTGGTCTATTATTTTCCTTTACTCATGTCATTAAGTGCATGGATAGTTCCAATTTGAGGTACCTAAAAAATGATATACAGTTGGCGGAAAAGTCTTTCTGGTATACTGTAGGACAACGAGCCCTCGCTGGCGGCCTCATTTGTTTACATCAGAATAGTGACATGGTGGTCGCTCATTGGCTGAAACTGACGTCAGTCTGGCGGTCGCTCATTGGCTGAAATTGCCTATGTGGTGTTCGCTTAGAGCTGACATAACTATCTGTAGTAAATGAACTGTGAAACTTCCTTCCAGTGAAAATCAGAACTTCTTGCCAGTTGAATTTTCCCCATTCTTATAGTGAAAAGCATTACGTGCAGACGCATGGATGGACGGATGGATGGACGGACGGATGGACGGTCGTACGGACGGATGGAGCCTCAAGCAGAATCACAATATAGAAAATATAGGTACTCATTGATAGCTTTGCCCGGATCACAGTGCTTCATTCATTAATCATTAATAGCCTTGCACTGTTACCAATACTACATCTGACTCTAACCAATGATGGTGCAATGCACTGTTCATAACAGATTGTTCAAACTTCCTAGAAAACATTGTATGGTTCATAGCACTTTGGTTGGTACTCCTGAACAGCAGTGCATGATGCAAGACGAGAACTAGCTAGGTAATTACTGAAGAAAAGGGTAATACGAAGAAATATTGAGGTAATTTGTGACGTTTGCGTCCCTAACGGCCTCAAGTGTGTCCTCCGCATAAAATGGTAATACTTAATACCAGTGGATCCGACAATTCAATGCTTTCTCTATCACAGTAGAATACTTAACGACCGGTGATTAATTAATGCACTTTTGAGTTAACGTGACGGATCTAACGTTCGTTTTAGGCTTCCTGACGATATTAATGTACTTTTGATTCTCTCTGACAAAGCCCAATGCATCAACTCCTGGTGCGGAGTATATTTTCTCCTCTCAGTGGTAACGACCACTTCAGTGGTACAAATTAAAATGAAGTTGCTACACGAATGCATACACCATAAAGACACGTCTGTAATGCACCAGTTTGTAACAGTGTGCCCGTGCGAGAGGTAGGAGTTGGAGACTCTTAGGGAAATTAGGATGTGTGTTGAGTATTGGGAAACTATGTATAGTGGACCACCACTATGCATAGTGGTCCACGATTTCACTTTTTAAAACTTTATACGTTTCAATTTAACTGAATTAAAACGAACATTAAAACATCAGTAAAACATAATAAATACTGTATTGTGTTTATATGTTTATATATTTCTGTATACGAATGTCACGGAAGATGCAAAAACAGACTAGGTTACAAATTTTGTATTTATGTGGGGTTTTCATGAAAATCGATGACAAAAATTAGATCGGGTTGCCGAAGGTGGCCAAAGTTGGAAACTTATTTGGATAATTGAATACGCTTCTTGCTCAGCCAACCTTAAAATCCAAATAATGAAGATATTTACTGGTCTTCTTAGCGATGTCATGGAGTAAAGGTTGCCTTATTCACTTCATATAGGGAAGTTATATTGTTTCCTTTCAGTTCAAGGCGTAAAATTTGAGTTATCAACGAAGTGCATGAGAGGCGAATTTTCACGACACAGCAGAAGAAAAATTGTATTTTTTAGCTTGCTTTTTTCTTTTTAAACGAAGCAGTTTTCTCTTGGGAACAAATATATTGATATACTGAAGATGTATCATACCGTAAACAGGATACGTAGCGAGGAATATAAAATTAAATTCGGTGATGCTTCACTGTCTATTAACTCGGAACCTGCTAATATCATTTTATTTTTTCGCATGTCATCTTAGGGAAAGAAGGAGTGTGCTGCTCAGATATATTGAAACAAAGACACATATCATCTACAGTTTGAGTGAGCCACTAAAGCTCATTATTCAGAAGCATATTTGTAACGAAAGTATGATCAGTGAAGATGAATTATCACTAGAGCCCGGATTTCTAGCAGCATTTATTCTACAATTGTTATTTCGTAAAGCAAGCACATAAAATCTGCATTTGTTGCAAAAAATGCTTCTTTGCTGTAAATGTACTATGACCAAACAAAAAGGCAAAAAAGTAGTCATTATGCAATAAATGAAAGTAAAACTTGCACAAAGTAGAAGTAAGCATCTGTACAATTAAACACATAATAATTTACTGATTTAAGGGGCGTGTCTCGGTTTTGAATCATCTTTTTTATTTACAGTCCGATTTGGCTGTAACCTAGGTAGTGTATGTAAAACATGATTCTAAAACTATTTAATTCAATTGTTTTTTGAAATCTTTGATATTTTGGAACATATAGAACAATTTTGAGTTTTTTAAATTTGTTTTTTTTTCAATTTTTCCTAAAGTTATCGCTAGATTTTTTCTTCATATTTGGTTCTAAACATTGCTAATGCAAGTAGATGACACTAGCGTATCAACTTGTCTTTATTTCCTTCTAGTTTTGAAAACATAAGCAAATTTCTGTATTTTCTTCGTTATTTAAAAACTCAGGTACAAAAATTTTGAAAACATATGTTGATATTCTGCATACGTTGCGAGTCAGGATATACATTCCCCTTTATTCTGACTCTTGAACGGCGAAAATCAGATGAAGAGTTTGGAAAAAATGGAGATTAGAAATGTGTGCATGTAGCGTAAATAAAACTTGAAAAAAAAAACAGCGAAAGGAAATTTTTTCTTTTTATTTGAACAACTCGTTTTCTATGGCAAAAATAGGAAAAAAAGCACATGACTTTAACCTTTATTTTTTCTGATCTTACATATCTCTACCAAGTTTATACTAAGTTAGGGTTGCAAAGGCTGACTAAAATTTTGCCTGCGTGTCTGTCTGCTGTATAGCTACTGAGTAGTAAAAGATAAAATATATTATCAAAGAAGTCAACATTTTCAGCTGGACGCTCCCCTTGAGTATCACTTTGTTTTATGATCTATTTCATGGTTTTTAACTATATGGTAGTTATTTTTTGTTTTATGTAATACCATTTTTGTTCACATTTCTCTTTCCTGTCTTATATATAAACCGCCGTCGTCAAAGCGCCTTGTCCAAATCACGAGTAAAATTATATAAGTTCTAGTTAAATGTTCACTGATTTCTTTGCTGAATTGTTTAGGAGAAAATAATTTTTTCATGAGGTCACTGATAGAATGTTAGAAAGGGTAAGTTAAAAGACTGGTAACCCATGTTCATTTTGTTCCAAAATTCAAAGGTATAACTTACATATATGTAGTATACATACTGAGTTATTTGTATGTTTCAAAACTAATAGATTCGAGGAATTACATACAAATACGTATACGGCAATTACGTAATGAAAACAGAACCTTACCAGACAAGTTAATGATGTTTAATATCATCGTATCAAGTTTAATACTGGCTCATCGCACCATCAACTACTGAAACTTTCTTCTACTTCCTCAATGTTTTGCTAGGCATTTCTTTAGATTCATTTCTTTATAAGGGCCAAATGTTGGAAATTTGTAGTGAGCTGCTGTTAAACTGTGGCCGGCAGCTTTCCAAACCCGACAAAGTAAGATTTTTTTCTGTAGTGTCGTTCTGAACACATTTGGCCCTGTGGAGAAAGCGTGGTCACAAAATAAATGCGCGATATCGAAATCAAGCGGATATATATGTCGCGGTCGTGATGGAACACCTCTATACGTAATGCTAACACAATACGTAGATGAAGAAAAATGTCAGTTTTTCCTTTGTTGTCGGTATTTTTTGATTGTTGAAATGAAATTCTTAAAATGTGACTACTGTTCTAGTTAATTCCTATATACCTATGCTACAAAACAGAGCACTAAAGAAAGCTCCTGTACATGCACTATATTCTCCTAGATTGAATGAAAAAAAAGTAACATGTTTCCGATTAAAATGATAACTTCGTCTTAGTCTTCTATTGCTACAAATGAAAGGAAACTGCTTAATTTTAGTCAATAATAGCAAAGTTTTAGGTGTTACTGTGCTAGAAATAAAAACTATCTTACTAGAAATAAGAACTATTTTGCTATGATACCTGCAATACCGACTATTTTAAGTGTTATTTTGACTATAGTTTTTTCGCTATTTAGCTATATTTTTATAGAACTAGAAATCCGGGGCCACAGTTATCACATATTCTTGGATCTCATTTTTGATAGCACTGACAATCTAGTTCATTTATAAAATCTGCAGTACTGTACTTACTTCACGTGAAAGAGATTCACCTTGAAATATACCGGTGATTCTCGTACTTCTTTTCATTCTACAAATCCATCAAGTTGAGTATTCCGAACCATCTCTTTTTTTTATGCTCGATGGAGTTTCACAGATCCGCAGATTGCTTAGAAGGAGAGTGGAAAACGTGTAACGTTCCATTATTAAGAGCATAGGCAGGTATTAGTATGGTTTATTAAAGATAATGTTGTTCACCACAACTAGAGGCTAATGTGATTAATGCAATAACGCCCGTAGGAATAATTTAAACATCATTAACTTTTTCGTATTAAAGACTTCCAACTGAAGTCACGCGTGACAAGCAGTACTTGTGACGTTACAGGATTCTTATCCTATCAGCCGATGCGTCTCTTTTGGCGTGGGGGCAGTGGGGAGTAAATTGCATTCACTAACTGCTTGAGGTGATCTGTGTAGTGGCTACCATCACCCAAGACGTTTGCCATGAAATAAGAGAGTTGCGTGATTTGTGTTACGTTAAGAAACCCTACCTTAGTTCAGCCATGGGTATTAATTAAGGAAGTGGAGCACTTTGAGACCGCATACCTGCGCCAAGCAAGGCAACGGTAATGAAAAATTTAAATTGGTTCTGAAACTATAATTTCCTTTGTGTTAACCCTAAAATCTGATCATGTGTGCCTTTTGACGATAATAACAGCTACTGTAATTTTGTTGAAGATCCCTTTACAACTTTTCGAGTTATGCTGCTAGCAATCATTCTCACATACATTAGTCAAACACATGAACAGACCACCAAATTTTAATCACTTATGTCTTTCAATATCACCAAAAATTCTGTAAATTTCATAAAGATCCGTTTATGACTTTTTGAGTTATGTTTGCTAACAAGCATAAAATCAAACACAGAGACAAACAAACAAGGAAACAAACAAACAAATGTACAGATCGTCACAAAATTTGGCCTTTACTATTCGTGACTTACCTAACAACTCTCGCATATTTATCAAAATTCGTCTACAATTTTCTGAGCTATGGCTTTGAGAAAAAAAGAAGCTGATAAAGAAATCAATGGATGAACGTATATTCACCAAAACTTAGTTATCTGTTCCTCCTCACATACCTATCAATCCCTGTAAGCTTTGTTGATAACTGTTAATAATGTTTTGAGTTATCTTGGTGACAGAGAGATAGACAAATAAACAGACAGACAAACTTGAAGAAAATATAATTTCCTTGTTGGAGGGTGTAGTGAATGTCAGGGTTGTCGCCTGACACTGTGTTATGTTGCGGTCTGTGTGTGTCAGCTAATACACTATTTTAATTTTTTCTGTCATTTTAAGTGCTGCTATTATTTTCATAATAATTGCAATTTCGATTGTGTTTTAGATCATTTTTTTCATATTACTGCTCTAGCAGTACAGTTCAGCATCAGATTCGATATGATGGGTGCAGAATTGTTTTTATTTCTTGTAAGCATTAATTAGGATATAGATGTGTTTTCATACTAGTAAAAAGGAACACTGTAATGTTTACGCCATTATGTTATAACTTTGGATGAGTTAAACATTTGGTTCTTTCTCCCACTGTTTTAGAGTATTTATCCATAGTCATCATAGCCAGGATGGTTCAGTTCTCTCGTGTGCTTTTCTCACTCAATATCTTGTTCCCAAAAATATACTTTACTGTAATTTTCTATTTTCGTGCTGTATGTTTTGGAGTAGTATAATTACTACACAACCGTGAAACAATAGCCATTAGTCTGGAGAAATTATGATTTTGTCTAATTTCCCAGGTTTGCTGACGCTACTATTCATCATCTGAATCAACTCCATGAGTCTTGTGGCCGAAGAAATATATACTGCATCCTTCAGTGATTCCGTCCCAAAGGCAATGCAGGGAAGAAAATATTTCACCATAGCCTGCTTCTTTTTGGCGACTCGAGATCTGATGGTGACTGCTCAGATGGACGGTGCAGTTTTTCAAATTATTGACGGAAAGAGAATTCCGAGAGACAAAATCAGCTCTGTGAAGTTCTTTGGCAAGCTGTGTAAGTTACGAGAGAAGGGGCTGTTACATTTATACGAATCCTTAGTAGTTTCGTTCAAAGTTACGGGTATTGCAATGGTACAGTTGCTGGTATGATTGAATTGGACATAGTACGAATCATCTTGAGTGAGCTGTTACAAGATTTTTCTAGTACAGAATGTAAAGATAAGGTAACACCTTACTTAAAGTGATCCTTAGTGGTCATGGCTACAAACTGTCTAATATGTACACCCGATACCAGCGCATACTGCTACCAAACGGGGTAAACACTGAGCCGAAATGCAGTGTGGTTTGTAATGATGGTTAATGTCCTGTCCTCGTGTCTAGTAGAAATTGACTGCACTTGTACCATATTGTGTACCTTATCAAGT
>LQNS02278169.1:8786810-8813341 GCA_001587735.2 Parhyale hawaiensis | reverse complement strand
GCTTGGTTTGAACCGTATTATGGCTACGAATTTTCCCATATTTGGATCGGCTTCTATACAATGTAAGCGCTCCGTAGCAATGGTACCGTCTTTCCGACTCAAATATCTGCTTTATTTGAAGTGCTGAAATTTTGGCCTATGAAGAAAAAAACTGCTTCGTTAGATATGAAAGACAGTAACTTAGAAGAAATAACAGTCTACTGCCCGTGAAAAATCATCACCTTCAGAGCGCTTCGTTGACCATCTGCCGAATTTACACGTCATGACCTAAATAAAAAAGTTATAAAATCAGACTCCAGAAGCTGGATACATATTGTTCCGATTTCAAGAAGTGTTCAAGCAAGAAGTGTCTTTAGATGAAGAGATAAGGATCAGCTTTTGCCATCTTCCACAACCTGGTCATCGATTTCTAAGTAATTACAAAATCTGAAACCTAGCCTATTATTCGACTATCTATTTCCTTCAGATGTAGACACGAAATCTATAAATAAATAAAATAAATAAATACACCAGGCGATTTATTACATAAGGATATGAAACTTGGAATCATTGTAGGTATGATACGTGTAAAATAAACTTTATATCTTTCCTTCGAAACTGATTGAAATGTTTTTCAAGAGCGAGCTGAAAGAAAACAGCGGTGGTTGAACTTCCACAGTTCACTCACTATAGCTAGTTATATCAGACAATAGAGCCTCCACCAGCAGAACTGTGACGGCACACAAATGTGAGTCAGCCAATAGCGTCACGTCTTTTGCAGCGGGGCATCCTGGGTAATCTGAAGACAGAGGCATCTTGGGTAATTTTCACAATGTAGTCGTGTGTGCGGAAGGTTAAGTGTGTGTCGCGATTGTTTATTACATAAGCGTTGGTAAAATTGTTCAATTGCAGTTTATTGTGCTTTTCATGTATGCATAATATAGTACTATATGACCTGTTGTATGCAAAGTATTCTTACTGTACGAAAATTGTTTAATTTTGTCGTTTTAAACCCATGCGAATCCTTATATTCCACGCACAACATTTGCCTTCACTTAGGTAAGCATTTTCGGATGATTTATTCAGTTCTTTCTATGGCGCTGGAAATCATGCAATACAGTACATCAAATCTGTGGTCTATTATTTTCCTTTACTCATGTCATTAAGTGCATGCATAGATAGTTTCAATTTGAGGTACCTAAAAAATGATGTACAGTTGGCGGAAAAGCCTTTCTGGTATACTGTAGGACAACGAGCCCTCTCTAGCGGCCTCATTTGTTTACATAAGAATAGTGACACGGTGGTCGCTCATTGGCTGAAATTGACGTCAGTCTGGCGGTTGCTCATTGGCTGAAATTGCCTATGGGGTGTTCGCTTAGAGCTGACATAACTATCTGTAGTAAATGAACTGTGGAACTTCCTGCCAGCGAAAATCAGAACTTCTTACCAGTTGAATTTTCCCCAATCTTATAGTGAAAAGCATTACGTGCAGACGCATGGATGGACGGACGGATGGAGACTCATGCAGAATCATAATATAGATAATATAGGTACTCATTGATAGCTTTGCCCGGATCAGAGTGCTGCATTCATTAATCATTAATAGCCTTGCACTGTTATCAATGCTATATCTGACTCTAACCAATGATAGTGTAATTCACTGTTCATAACATATTGTTCAAACTTCCTAGACAACATTGCACGGTTCATAGCGCTTTGGTTGGTACTCATGAACAGCAGTGCATGATGTAAGAAGAGAACTAGCTTGGTAATTACTGAAGAAAAGGGCAATACGAAGAAATATTGAGGTTATTTGTGACGTGTGCGTCCCTAACGGCCTCAAGTGTGGCCTCCGCACATAATGGTAATATTCAATACCAGTGGATCCGACAATTCTCTATCACAGTAGAATGCTTAACGACCGGTGATTAATTAATGCACTTTTGAGTTAACGTGACGGATCTAACGTTCGTTTTAGGCTTCCTGACGATATTACTATACTTTTGATTCTCTCTGACAAAGCCCAATGTATCAACTCCTGGTGCGGAGTATATTTTCTCCTCTCAGTGGTAACGACCACTTCAGTGGTACAAATTAAGATGAAGTTGCTCCACGAATGCATACACCATAAAGACACGTCTGTAATGCACCAGTTTGTAACGGTGTACCCGTGCGATAGGTAGGAGTTGGAGACTCTTAGAGAAATTGGGATGTGTGTTGAGTATTGGGAAACTATGTATAGTGGTCCACCACTATGAATTGTGGTCCACGATTTCACTTTTTAAACTTTATACGTCTCAATTTAACTGAATAAAAAACGACCATGGAAAAAGTAAAGCATAATAAACACTGTATTGTGTTTATATGTTTATATATTTAACAGAACTTGTCTAAATGAAAATTTATTACCTGCTTATATATTTGTGTATACGAATGTCACGGTCTTAACGAAAGAGGCGAAAATAGACTAGGTTGCAAATTTTGTAATTATGTGGGGGTTTTCATGAAGATCGATGAAAAAATTAGACCGGGCTGCCAAAGGTGGCCAAACTTTGGATAATTGAATTCGCTTCTTGCTCAGCCAACCTTAAAATCCAAATAATGAAGATATTTACTGGTCTTCTTATAACGATGTCTTAGAGTAAAGGTTTTATTATTCACTCCATATAGTGAAGTTATATTGTTTCCTTTTAGTTCCAGGAGTAAAATTTGGGTAATCAATGAAGTGCATGAAAGGAGAATTTTCACGATACAGTAGAAGTAAAAGTGTATTATCTAGCTCGCTTTCTACTTTAAACGAAGCAATTTCTCTTAGGAACAAATATATTGATATACTGAAGTTGTATCATACCGTAAACAGGATACGTCACGGGAAATTTAAAATTAAATTCGGTGATGCTTCACTGCCTGTTAACTCGGAGCCTGCTAATATAATTTTATTTTTTCGCTTTTTGAACAAATTTTTCTCAAATTTGCACATGAGATATAGCATTAAAAAATAAAAACATTTTGTTCGTGTAACTTTTTCAGTTTAGGCCTTAGTTTTTTCAGAAAATGAGATTTTTATTTTTTATTTTTTTTTATAAATTTTAAAAAGAATGCAAGTCGATGAGTTTTTATGCTACACTAAAATCAAAGACAGTTTTGGAATCCTTAAAAAATTCCCTACAAAACTATGAAAGGATTTTCTTCAATTTCCTTTTTGTTTTCTATTGACATGAAACTTTAGATGGGTTACCGAAGAATTCATAAAATATGTAAATTTCCTTAATATTTCATATAATGAAATAAAAAAACTAAAAGGAAATTGAAAAAACCTCTTCACAGTTTTGTAGGGAATCTTTAAAGGATTTCAAAACTGTCTTTGTCTTTAGTGTAGCATAAAACTCATCGACTTGCGTTCTTTGTTATTCTGAAAAATCAAATTTTTCAGGGCGACAAATTTTATGTTTTTGTGGATGAATTTTGTAAAAAATGCGCTTTTTGCAGTGGAAATGCTCTTGGCATGTATATTTCCACCTACAAATACCTTACATTCGCCATTCACTAATAAAAATATGAAATAGCTATGTATTAGATGAATAAATAATGAAAAAGTCAATTTTTGACCCCTTCCGGACCCCCTTTGCCCCCCTTTTTGGGGGGTTCTAGTGCTGCTAGCCCCCTAAAAATTTGGGACGTTATAGCCCCATACCTGAGGACACTTTTTGAGCATAAAACAAAAATTGAAAATTATGACCATTTTCCGTTAAAAGACCCCCTTAAGGAAAGAAGGCGTGTGCTGCGCAGATAGATTGAAACAAACACACATATATATCTTCGACAGTTTGAGTGAGCCATTAAAGCTCATCCTTCAGAAGCACATTTGTAACAAAAGTATGATCAGTGAAGAAGAATTATCACTAGAGCCCGGATTTCTAGCATTTATTCTACAATTGTTATTATGTAATGTAAGCACATAAATATTTGCATTTATTGCAAAAAAGTTACTCTACTATAAACGCTATTTTGACCGAACAAAAAGGCAGAAAGCAGTCATTATGCAATAAATGACAGTAAAACCTGCACAAAGTAGAAGTACGCATCTGTACAATTAAACACATAATAATTTATTGATATAAGGGGAGTGTCTCGGTTTTGAATCATCTTTTTTATTTACAGTCTGATTTGGCTGTAACTTTGGTAGTGTTTGTAAAACATGATTCTAAAACTATTTAGTTCGATTGTTTTTTGAAATCTTTTATATTTTGGAACTTATAGAACAATTTTGAGTTTTTTAAATTTGTTTTTTTTTCTATTATTTCTAAAGTTTTCGCTAGATTTTTCCTTCGTATTTGGTTCTAAACATTGCTAACGCAAGTAGATGACACTATCGTATCAACTTATCTTTATTTCCTTCTAATTTTGAAAATATAAGCAAAGTTTCGTATTTTCTTCGTTATTTAAAAACTCAGGTACAAAAACTTTGAGAACATATGTTGATATTCTGCATACGTTATGAGTCAGGATATACATTCCCCTTTATTCTGACTCTTGAATGGCGAAATCAGATAAAAGCTTTGGAA
Source organism: Parhyale hawaiensis (assembly GCA_001587735.2). Taxonomy (NCBI): domain Eukaryota; kingdom Metazoa; phylum Arthropoda; class Malacostraca; order Amphipoda; family Hyalidae; genus Parhyale; species Parhyale hawaiensis. The sequence continues at coordinate 8,808,797 of LQNS02278169.1, read as the reverse complement.
GAAATAGGGATTAGAAATGTGTGCTTGTAGTGTAAATAAAATAGAAAAAAAACAACTGAAGACGATTTTCTTGTTTTATTTGAATAACTCGTTTTCTACGGCAAAAATAGGGTCTAGTATGTAACATAAGCCTCCTTACACTTTGCTTGTCCTCAAACGTTTTAATGCACTGGCTACACCAAAGAATCGGAACCATACACTGGCTAGAACCAAGAGTCGGAGCCATTCACCGGCTGGAATAAAGAATCAGATTAGGTCTTGGCTGAACCCAGGGCTCGGAATCTTTCCTCGTGGTAAGGTATGTAAGACAGTTTAAGCTCCCTATTTTTATCTAATCTTACATATTTTTACCAATTTTCTACTAACTTAGGGTTGCACTGCGCTGCCTAAAACTTTGCCTGCGTGTCTGTCTGATGTAGAGCTACTGAGTAGTAAAAGATAAAGATGTCAACACTTTCAGCTGGATGATCTCTTTAACTATTACTTTGTTTTACTATCTATTTGATAGTTTTTTTTAGCTATGTAGCAGTTATTATTTATTTATATGTAATACCGTTTTTGTTATACATCTTTCTATCTTGTTTTATATATATATATGTTATGTATACGTAATGCTAATACAATACGTAGATGAAGAAAAATGTCAGTTTTTCCTTTCTTGTTAGTGTTTTTGAATGTTGAAATGAAAGTTTTGAGATGTGACTAATGTTTTATTTAATTCTTATATATCTACGCTACAAAACTGAGCACTAAAGAAAGCTCTTGTACATGCACTATATGCTCCTAGATTGAATGTAAAAAAGGGAAAAGGTTTCCGATTAAAATAGCAACTTCGTCTCTGTGTTCTATAGCTATAAATGAAAGGAAACTGCTAAATTTTAGCTAAGAATAGCAAAGTTTCACGTGCTACTGTTTTAGAAATAAAAACTATTTTGCTAGAAATAAGAACTATTTTGCTATGATACCTGCAATACCGACTTTTTAAAGTGTTATTTTGACTATTGGTTTTGACTATTTTGACCACATTTTTAGGACTAGAAAACCGGGCTCTAGTTATCACATATTCCTCGAAGTCATTTTTGATAGCACTGACAGTCTAGTTCACTTATAAACTCTGCAGTACTTACTTCACATGAAAGAGACTCACCATGAAATATACCGGTGATTCTCGTACTTCTTTTCATTCTACAGATCCATCACGTTGAACCATCTCTTTTTTTCATGCTCGATCGAATTTCACGGATCCGCAGATCGCTCAAAAGGAGAGCGGAAAACGTGTAACGTCCCATTATTAAGAGCACAGGCAGGCATTAGTATGGCTGAATTAAGATAATGTTGTTCACCACAACTAGAGGATAATGCGATTAAAGCAATAACGCCCGTAGGAATAATTTAAGCATCATTAACTTTTTCGTATTAAAGACCTCCAAGTCAAGTCACGCGTGACATGCAGTACTTGTGACGTTACAGGATTTTTATTCTATCAGCCGATGCGTCTCTCTTAGCGTAGGGGCAATGGGGAGTAAATTGCATTTACTGACTGGTTGAGGTGATCTGTGTCGTGGCTACCATCATCCATGAGATAAGAGAGTTGCGTGATTTGTGTTACGCTAAGAAACCCTACCTTAGTTCAGCCATGGTTGTTAATTAAGGAACTGGAGCACTCTGAGAGCGCATACCTGCACCAAGCAAGGCAACGGTAATGAAAAAATCAAATTGGATCTGAAACTATAATTTCCTTTGTGTTAACCCTAAAATCTGGTCATTTGTGCAGTTTGATGATAATAACAGTTACTGTAATTTTGTTGAAGATCCGTTCACAACTTTTCGAGTTATACTGATAACAATCATTCTCACAAACATTAGTCAAACACACCAACAGACCACCAAATTTTAATCATTATGTCTTTAATATCACCGAAAATTTTACAAATTTCATAAAAATTCCTTTAAAACTTGAGTTATGTTTGATAACAAGCATAAAATCAAACACAGAGACAAACAAACAAACGAATGTGCAGATCGTCACAAAATTTGGTCATTTACCAATCGAGACTTACCTAACAACTCTTGCAAATTTATAAAAATTCGTCTACAATTTTTGAGTTATGGCTTTGAGAAAAAAAAAGGCTGACAAAGAAACAAATGGATGAACGTATATTCACCAAAACTTAGTCATCTATTCCTCCTCATATACCTATCAATCCCTGTAAGCTTTGTTGATAACTGTTAATAATTTTTTGAATTATCTTGGTGACAGAGAGATAGACACATAAACAGACAGACAAACTCGAAGAAAATATAATTTCCTTGTTGGAGGGCGTAGTGAATGTCAGGGTTGTCGCCTGACACTATGTTATGCTGCGATCTGTGTGTGTCAGCTAGTGCTCTATTTTTATTTTTCTTCTGTCACTTTAAGTGCTGCAATTATTTTCATAATAATTGCAATTTCGATTGTGTTTTAGATCATTTTTTTATATTACTGCTCTAGCAGTACAGTACAGCATCAGATTTGATATGAAGGGTGTAGTTTGTTTTATTTCTTGTCAGCATTAATTAGGATGTAGATGTGTTTTCATACTCGTAAAAAGGAACACAGTAATGTTTACGCCATTATGTTATAACTTTGGATGAGTTAAACATTTGGTTCTTTCTCCCACTGTTTTGCAGTATTTATCCATCGTCATCATAGCCAGGATGGTTCATTTCTCTCGTGTGCTTTTCTCACCCAATATTTTGTCCCCAAAAATATACTTTGCTGTAATTTTTAATCGGTTTTCGTGCTGCATGTTTTGGAGTAGTATAATTACTACAAAACCGTGAAACAATAGCCATTAGTCTGGAGAAACTATAATTTTGTCTAATTTCCCAGGTTTGCTGATGCTACTATTCATCATCACCTATATCTGAATCAACTCCAAGAGTCTTGTTGCCGAAGAAATATATACTGCATCCTTCAGTGATTCCGTCCCAAAGGCAATGCAGGGAAGAAAATATTTCACCATAGCCTGCTTCCTTTTGGCGACTCTGATGGTGACTGTTCAGGTGGACGGTGCAGTTTTTCAAATTATTGACGGAAAGAGAATTCCGAGAGACAAAATCAGCTATGTGAAATTCTTTGGCAAGCTGTGTAAGTTACCAGAGAAGGGGCTGTTACATTTATACGAATCCTTAATAGTTTCTTTCAAAGTTACGGGTACTGCAACGGTACAGCGCTGGTATGATTGAATTGGACATACTACGAATCATCTTGAGTGAGCTGTTACTAGATTTTTTTAGCACAGAATGTAAAGATAAGGTAACACCTTACTTAAAGTGATCCTTAGTGGTCATGGCTACAAACTGTCTAACATGTATACCCGATACCAGCGCATACTGCTACCAAACGGGGTAAACACTGAGCCGAAATGCAGTGTGGTTTGTAATGATGGTTAATGTCCTGTCCTCGTGTCTAGTAGAAATTGACTGCACTTGTACCATATTGTGTACCTTATCAAGTGTAGTTATTTATTTATAACCTCCGTCAAGGAGCTTATGTTTTCATCGGGTGTGTTGTTCTCTATGTTCGTCTGGTATTCTGCTTGTCTCTCTGTCTGCCATTAAGAAAACTCAAAAAATTATGGACAGATTTTGACAAAATTTTCAGGGATTGTTAGGTATGTTAGGAGGAACAGATGAATAACTTTTGGTAAATATCCGTCCATCCGTTTGTTCGTTTGTCTGACTCATTTCTCTCAATGTCATAGCTTAAAAAGTTATGGACGGATTTTAATGAAATTTACATGAGTTGTTAGGTATATCACTTAGAGTAAATGGCCAAATTTTTGTGATGATCCCTTGGTCGGTTCGTTAGTTTGTCACTATTTCTAATTTTATGCTATTTAGCACAATAACTAAAAAAATGTGAATGGATCTTTAGGAAATTCACAGGAGTTGTTAAAAATGTTAAAAGACATAAATGATTAAATTTTGGTGATGATCGGTTGGTTCGTTTGTGAGTTTGACTAATGTTTGTCAGAATGTTTGTTTACAGCATTACTCAATTTATGAACGGATCTTAAAAAAAAATCACTGCCGCTGTTAACACTGTTGAAGGACACAAATAGTTAGATTTTGGTGTTATTACAAAGAAAATCATGGTCTCAGAACAAATTTTAATTTTTCGTTACCGTTGCCCTGCTTGGCGGAGGTAGGCGCTTTCAGAGTGCTGTAGTTTTTTTATTTACGACGGTTAATTTTTTACTTTTTTAGTTTAGCAGTTTAAACTTATTTGTATATGTGATCATTCATTGCTTTCAGGTTAAAAGAGCTTTCGAGTATTAATAAACTCAAGATCAGCCCAACGAAGTTACAATAACTGTTCAGTAACAGTGAAATTGTTCACGAGATTGTCTGTACTTCATGCTTTTAGATACACGATAAACTTTGAAATTTCGGATCCAGCTTTGGCTTTACGTAACACATTCTAACAATCCTCAAGCTTTTGGGATCTTTCCTAAAATTTGGCCATGGAGTATTCATTAGTACCTCGAGCACCATGTCATGCTCTGAAAGCAGAACACTAATAAATGTGGCTGCTAGAGGCGTCAACAGTGATGTGATGACAGGTTTTCTAGGAGCTTCCCAGTTAAAAAAAAAAAAAATTCTGTTTGCTTTTCTTTCGTGCAACTTTCTATGACGTAGACTGTTCTGTTTTAGATTAAAAATAAGATTAAATAACTGGCGACACTTTATTGGTGACGTTCTTTCCAACCTAGGTTTGTTAGTAAAAATTACTTCATCTTCGTATCATTGTCCTGAATACAGACATAAAGAATAATCAGTAATACAAATGATATTAAATTCTAACTGTTATTCTCCATTTATTTACCGTGTAGCTAAAATTTATAAGTGATTCATCAGAATTGTTCACAGACAACGCAATGTACTCAACCCTCTGAAGTAAAGGCAAGGAACTTCTATGGACACTCTAACAGCTTTCATGCTTGAATACATAATTATTATATGAAGGATCCATTATGCTTGGCTACATTGATTCCTTATTAAAGATATTGAGAACTAAACATATCTGCTCGCACTGCATATACAGCATTACAGCCCTTCTTCCATCAGCATTAATGTAAAACCTAACATCTACAGTAGTTATTGTTGTCGAATTAGTGATTTATTTGTTCCTGCTTTCACTTACAGGAAATCTTGCAAAACGCAAATGAAACAATCTAGACCTATTCACTTAAAAAATCAGAGTGACAATAATTAACATTCTATATAACGTAAAATTATTACCTTTTCTATCTATCAACCCGAATTTTCTTTCAGCATTTGGTCTTCTTCCCTTGTTGCAATATTTCTGATCAGTACTACTGTATGTAATAGGTACGATATTTTACATACATATATATAATTTATATAAGTGACTAAGTAATTTTAGATATGATATTTATTAAATCAACCCTTTTACAATAAAATAAAAAAGTCGTTTTTTCGCGCCAGTGTTTCGAACGCGGCTTACAAAGTGCTTACAGGGTTAATTACATGAACTTTTGTTGTGAAATATATTAGAAATTTTCAACTTTTCTATTCAGGTTCCTGCAGGACGATGTGCCTATTGGATGAATCCTGCACAGGTTTCACTGTGCGTCCTACTTCTCTTCAGGGAACAACCCTGAAATGCATTTTCACTAGATCCTACATGTTTGATACTGACCTGGCCATGCCTGTCTACACCTACGATGGAACTTCTATCACCTCTAGGACCTTCCTGAAAAGTACGTCTAAATATATAAATAAATGAATGAATGAATATAAGTGAATAGTATTACATAATATATGTAATGTTGGAAGTACATGAAGCCGAAATGATCTTCGTTTTTGAAAGTGACAGCTATGTTTAGCATGATAGGATAATTAATTAACATCCATGCTATCCAAATATATGAAAAGCTCATGACCCAGAGGCAGAAAAAAGATTGATGTACAGATCTAGGAAACTCGAGCTAAGTTAACTGAATAAAAGCTTCGTAGTTTGTTTTTAACAGTTCTGCTGTACTTTGTTTCCCTTTAGAATTTCTAGAGTTTTTCTATCTGCTGAGCTTCCACAAATTTGTTGACAGCTTGCTTAAGAAACTGGGGATTCATTGCTAAATAACGGAAATGCTCTTTTAAGATTCGCGAAAGAGCAATATTTTTTTGGGATATATTGGTACAATGATGCTATCATATTTACAGTAAATTCGTAAAGTATGTTCCTAGAGAGTGTGACATTTTTTGCTCGTACATTGCAGCGTACCTCTGCCCTGTGCCGTACGTACCAGTGGCAGGAAGTGGCTGCATACTCGTTGTGGAGGAAGACGTGCCGTACTCCAGGGCCAAGGAGAGCTGCCTCCCGGGGGCCGCGCTCGTGGCTCCCCGCAGCGACGCAGCCTACAACCACCTCGCCCGCTACATCGACATCAACGTTTTCACACCCCGTGAGATTTTATTGTGCTAATAACAAGTCAAATAGTTAAAAGATCTAAGGAAACGGTAGTAGCAGCACCACTAAAATGAATGAATAAATTCTGCAGTACAAGCGGTGAAACCGCCGTTTGTACTCCAGAATTTATTTTTCTATTTAATCGCCACCATTCTCAATGCACTTGTGCGAGCGATGCAGGAGAGTCTTGATGCTTCGGTTGTAGAATTCAGCGTCTGCCGAGGGGGTTCTATTTTTTTACTGCCACGATTATGGAGTTGTAATCGTAGAAACGCTAGTCACGTACTGCGTTCTCTAGAGGTCCGAACTCGTGGAACTCTGACGGCACTATTTCTCAACTGTATGGTGGGTGAGACAGCCTCTGCCACACATTCCATGGTCTTGAAATTTGTGCCTGGGCTGGGGTTGTGTTGCCAATGGGATGTTTCTTTATTCTCTGGCCATACACGGGCAATCTGGACCATCAGTCTTCAGTTTGGCCAACGTTTCAACGTTACGGTCAGAGTTGACAGTCGCCCTTGATTCTAAGAAATCCAGGAGGACGATGCCTTTCCTGTCCCAGAAAACGATTCACACCCCTTAGCCTGCAGATGTCTGCGATTTAAACTTCTGTGCTTCGCAATGTGAGTGGTGCCAAACTGCCGTTTGAACTCTGGCTCGCAGTGGTGACGCCACACCTCATCATCAGTGACGATGCGGTCCAAGAATCCTTTACTTTCGGCTTCGTACCGATCCAACAAGTTCTGACAGACAACCCGACGATGGTCCTTTTGTTTTTGAGTGATCATTCGCATAACCCACCTAGCGGACACTTTGCTATATTCTAGGGATGACAACATCGTTTCCAGCGCCCAGCCGCCCTCATCCAACTCTAAACGCACTTCATTCACCGTTATCCAATGATCGCTGCTGATAAGTTGATCGAGGTCACTTTGTTTCTCGTGGTGGTGGCTATGCATGGTCTTCCGGAGTATGTTTTGTCCCACATCTCCGTCGCCACTCTGAAATCGACGAGCCCATCTCCTAACTGTGCTGAGATCAACTGCATCGGCTACTAATACATTCACTAGGCGTCGGTGAATGTTGATTGAATAATTTTTTTCTGTATGGGCAAATTCAATGACGCAGCTATGCTTATGACACCCGTCCATGACGATTTTTTTCTTAGAGTGTCACACCGTCAATATCTGCAACAGAGAGAGGAAACTTTCAGGTCATGAGTGCATAAGCGCAGTCACCATAACAATGCAATTTGCAATCCTCTCAGATCCCTTTGAGCTGAATAGAGGCATAGGGGGCATTAAACTTTGGAAGGACCCTCGTATCATCTTATCACTTCTTGTCACTGCCGGTAATAATAACTTTCGTTCTTCATATATATATAAATAAACTATGTACCTATTGAAACAGCTAGTTTTATCTCGCTAGCGTCCTGAAACTGTTTTTTTATTATACCTCTAATTTTCGATGAATTAAGTTAGAAGAAGCAACTTCAGGAGGGAGGATGAGCCAATATTACCCAAGGAAATTGCAGAACAGTTGTTGCTAGCCTGGAAGGCAGAGCTAATGCACTGTTACCATGAGGAAGAGCCTCGTGGTATAAAGCCCCCCCCCCTCCATTTTTTTTAGCAAAGATATCTTCAGCTTCTTTAAAATAACATCATAACATGCTCCTTTTATAGCTTTATCATAATTGAAAAAAGCTATTATAATTATTCCCTTTGGTTGCTAGAAAACGTTAGCGATCATATTTGGAGCTGACTTCCTCGTGCTCAATTCGAGTGGTCCTGAGATTCGTCTGGGTTGCCATTGCTGCGTCAAAGTTTCGCTCTTCCGATTTTGCTGTTGAATTTAGGTCTCATTCTAAAGACACTTCACCAACCTGACTGCTACGTCAGCCATGTGCGATGTTCCGTACAAAAGGCTCATGGCCCGTGGCGAGCAGAAATCTTACCGAGTGTAAGATTTTGAAAGAAACTGGCTAGAGAAACTGGGAAGAATCTGTGTGAGATCCCAATCTCCCTTGTTAACATTCTCATTGAAATTCGATGGTCGGCTTCACTAATGTATGAGATTGCGCCTCTGTGTTTTTGTTGTTTCTTGAAGTTGATGGACTGGCTTTCATTCAACTCCCCTTCATAATTCAAGTCTTTACTTCCTTCCTTAAATCCTTTTTCCCTCTACAAATGATTGTGTGGCAAAAAAACGTTCTGCAGCACATCAATAATCTGTGGTGATTTTGTCAAACTTTGGTTAGGATTTGATGAAGGCTCTCATTCTAAATCAGATAGCTCTTTATGAAGCTCTTAAAAGATTATTTTAAAAGCAAATAAGTCTTAATTGAACAAGTGTCATATAAATGAGTGAAAAGAGTATTGAGATCCTGGACGTAACTTTGCTGCGAACAGATTTGGTGCATATGAAAAATAAAAAATTAACTTAGAGGGTTTGTAGTACAATAGTTTGGCTTTTTCTTTGAGGGAGAGCCAAACTATTGTACTACAAACCCTCTAAGTTAATTTTTTATTTTTCATATGCACCAAATCTGTTCGCAGCAAAGTTACGTCCAGGATCTCAATACTCCTTTCACTCATTTATATGGCACTTGTTCCATTAGGACTTACAATTACTGCATTTAATAGAGCAGTATTAGAGGCAGATTTGAGGAACTTAAGGCCTTCATTAGCATACTCTGTTGCATGGCAAAAGCTGATTAGTTTTGCCAGGGACAATATTTAGCTTCACCTTAGGGGATATGCTGCGCACAACAGGGAAATGGCTTAGCTTAGCTTACCTCTCTTGAATATTTTCTCTGCAATTGAAGTATGCAGATGTAGTGTCTCCGCCTTAGAAAAGCAAAGGGCCTACTGCAAGCGCTTGTGAAAGCGAGCCAATGGCCAAATTAATGCCATCATTTTGGTTGCTTTCACAACACACTTTACACTGATTTAAATAATTTATCGCTCCATCAAGTAAACGATTTCATATTTTAATATATATTACGGTCTATTTTATCAACAAGACACGTAATTTGAATTCATCTGCACAAATTTGCAGCTCTAACACTTGCTAGCGATCGGTTTTAAACTTACAGATCAATATCAAAACTGCAAATTAAAAGAATTGGCAGATGTAGGACGAAATTTACTGGAATGTGTGTACAGGTCAATGCAAGATACAATTAGAGCCCAAAACAGAAACCCTACAGTTTTGTAAGGCACAAGATAAATCAATACCCTCGATTATTTATGGTTGCTTTTCACATGGCAGTGGAGACCTCGCCGGCCAAGTTCTTCACAAGCGTGGAGCGGATCAACAACATTTGGACCTGGCGCGACGGCCGCACCATCAGCTCCGAAGTGGGATCCTCAGTTTGGGATCCAAAAGATCCAAATGACAACGAGGATTGCGCCCTCATGTTTTTCGCCTCCATTGATCTGAACACTGGTCGGCTTGTCGATCAAAACTGCGAGGAAACTCGCGCTAGACCCATTTGCTTCTTGGTCGGTACTCAGGATTTCTGAACGTTACGTAAAATCCAGTGCTCTCGTCTAAACTTCGGTATTCGAAATGAAGTTGTTTGTAGAAAGTGGTCTGACAAAAATATTTCTCGGTAATTCATGCTGCTGTGCAACGCGCTCATGTCCATATCCCTACTTCAGGGAGCAAAAAAAAAAAATCCCACAGTGTGGAAAAGGGCTGCATGCAAAGCTATGCAGATGTTCGAGGATTTCTAGTACTCATGCCCCTCTAGTGCTAATAACAAGCAGGAAATGAAGATTAAGTTTTAGTGATTGGGCAACTTCGCAAGTGCTATAAAAAACGAATCTAGTATTTTTTTCAGAGAGCATTTCCACTGGATGTGGGAAAAATCCCATGTAGTAGTCAGTAAGGTTGCACCTTGGAAACAGCCTTGAAGCAACATTTTGGGTTATACTTGATGCTCTATTGAGCTTCTGCCCGTTCCGTGAAGCCTAGAACATAATTTTTTAATATTAATAATTAAATTAAAAATACTGAAGATTACAATATCAATAATAACACTAACTATAAAATATCAATAATTTGGATATCCCTACAACTTCTACTACCAGAACTACCTACTACTGCTAATAATAATAATAAGTCTAACATAAATAGCAGTAACACGAATTATATATTGTAATTGTTAACAATATATAAAGTAAAGAATTCTACTAACCGATCAGGTGTGTTGTTAGCAGTGTTTGTAGGCGCTGCTCTCAAAATGACTTGAATGCGCTTATTGAAATTCCAGTGTTCGGAAAAAAAATCTTTTCGGGAAAGACGATGCAATTTACAATAATATCATTTTTATTATACTTCAACTGCAGCGATGTGGTCCAGTAACAGGTCGTTCGACTGTGAAATCAATGCTAATAAACACAGGTTACACGAATGTTTGAACCAATTCTAATTTTCCATTGAGGAGAGTTTTGACCTAGCACGAATGAGCGTGCATGCAACTATCTCAAGACTTACTTTTTCTCCTATTACATAATTTCAGTAATGCTTGAGACGATTTAATATAAACTGTTATAAGGAGATGCGGTAAGCAGTAAAAGAGTAAAAAACTGCAGTAAATTCTATTAAAAAAGGGTTAAAATATTATGTAGCGTTGTAATTTAGTGGATATGTATATTGTATAATGCTTAAACTATAGCCTGTGTTGCTTACTGCAAGAGATGAAAGAGATAAAGATAGAGCAGAATAATTTCTTGCGAAATTATTATTCAGCCGCGATACTCTGTAATGAAAAATAATATTAATAATAAAAATACCTGTCACTTGTTCTACAAGAACAGCGTTGGAATTGTTCACTATTACAGTAGTGTTTGTAACTATTCCATTACAATGGAACTTTGTCCATGTAAAAATTCGATGTATGAGAGTACAGCATTCACACGTGGCGACTTTCACCAACAGCTATGTACCTTTTCGCAGCTATTTTTCTGAAATAGAATTGCGCTCTCGTCGCCTAAGAACGAAAATATTCTTATTTTTACCTACTGATTTGTGAGTGCCCGGCACCTTCCATCAATCACATTCCAGAATATTTATGATTATTTGAGCAGAATTGATTAGCTGTTGGTACGAGGCTTACACTTCCTCTGCTCCGCATACCTACTTAATTCATGTAAAGTAATTTATTGCACACCGATATTATGCTGCAAATTGCAGCATTTTTGTAGGATACTACCAAGACTCGACAAGAAATATGATTCTATTTCAGATATAACGGTATAGCAAATTAAAATTTATTTAGTAAAGAGCGGTTGATAGGTGGCTTGAGGGTTAATCACAGCTTAGTTGTCAGTTGATGATGCTATTGTGCATGAAAACATTCCTCTCCAGCAATTTCAATTTTTCTTATGAATTTATGACGTTACAGATATTAAAAATAGTGATTTTGCAGAGTTTGAAACAATAATGAATTTCGCTTATACCGTCGTTATTATTGAAAACTTCATTGGAGCTACGAAAATGTACCTAAACAGAAATGTCTGCGATTAGATATGACAAGTTGTACAACGCGCTGGTTCCCAATATATTCTTTTTCTTTTCTTGTTTCGCCAGCACCATGGCAAGTTGCGGAAGTGCGCAGTAGCTTACATTACCAATAATTAATAATTACCATTACCAATAATTAATAATTTTAATTTCTAGTAGAACATTCTGCTAGTGGCTCAGTATGACGTCGGCTGTTACTGTGTACATACTATAACTGCGTCTTTAATTTTTTTTTTCTGTCGCGGAAAGAATCTGTTTCAAGAAAACAGCATAAATATTACCACTTCTTCCACGTTAATTGTTGTGTACTCATTTACTGAGAGGAGAGATTCATAATTTATTTTTCGTATTTCAAAAAGTTTGGCATTCTAGAAGACTTGAAACTCAACGAGCATTTCAATCCTATAAACAACTTCAATCATGCCGAGTTTCATTGAAAGCTTTAAAAAGGAAATAAACATTTAACTTTAGAACTGTGTGTACAATATTGATTATGACCTTCGCACTTTCTTTTTTTACGTTTTTTAATAATAGCACGAGTTCCTGTTCCAATGCTGATTATTTATTAAAAAAAACTTTTTTTCCCACATAATCTAAATGCATATATATGTATATATATATGTATGTATATATATCTAAGTCATATCTTAGCCCTTTTTCTTATATATTTCAACTAGCGCTATGCCTACAAGCCAGGCAGGTTATTTCAAGCAAAGAACAACAACAAACTTTTATTGTGAATTCGAAAGCCTGTACGTTATACTTAGTTTTACCTAAGTTTTTTTACTCATGTTATTCAACGTATTTTATTGCCGCTTGCATATCTAATAAACGGTATACATCACACTGTGTTTAAATTTATAATGCTCATGTAATATGAGACGCAAATACTGATAGGTATGAACATCTGTGACACCCCGTGTTATAGGGAAATAGCTATAATAAAGCCTACCGTGCATTGCCAGGCGTATTATTTTTAGCATTTTATACAAAACACAAGTGTGATTAGTCATGAAACATGAAGTAATAGAATATTCGGTGATACCCTGCTCGCACATGTATTTTAAGCGTGTGATGCTAATGTTTTTCTTTTAATGACGTATTAGCCCATGCCAGTTTGATTATTTCTTATAATTAACTAAAAGAGATGAGAGACGCCATTTCTACTTCCATATCGCAATGAGTACCGACCATTTTCCGGTCCCGTTCCAGTTAATTCGAGAAAAAAAAATACTTTTTGCCAGTCAGACAGCACCACACATGTTGCAATAATTTTTTTTAATTGAAGGAAACTCATCAAAATATTTAGTACAGCAACGTTCTTATCTGCTGGGTCAGAATAAAGAGAGGAAAAACACCTTGAGTTATCTGGAAGGGAACGAGTTGCTTTTCTTGAAAAGAAAAGAGAAGGAATTTGAAAATAAAATAAAATATTTCTTGTTTAACGGGAGTGAATAGATATATCAATAATATAATTAGCCCTAGCATTTAACCAGTATAATATGTTACTGCAAATTACACTTAGAAGCAATTATTGTTCAAAAATGCAAAAATCAGCAAATATTAATGCAATCGTTATATAAATGAATAAAATAAATAATTTGAATTAAAATGATATAAGTAGTAAATAATCAAGGAAGTAAACCATAAAGTTAAACACATGAAATTCAAGAAATTAAGAAACGAACAAATAGCAATCGTACGTGCTATCTAGAGTTACCCTCCGAGAGGACAGACCTCCACCAACTAACACAGCATAAAGTGATAGACTGGCCGACAGCTAGACAAAAGGACTGGTTAATTATCACAAAAATTTAATCCTTTGCTTTCTTGACATTCCTGAAAGTTCCTGCAAATTTCATTAAGATCCCTTCATAACTATTTGTGGGGCTGACTAACAAAAAATGCTGGTAAAAACATAACCTACGGTTGTGGAAGTTATAAATTACATCCTCAAAGGAAGTTATGTACTGTTTGTCGAGTTTGTCTATTTGTCCGAATGCCTGTTTTTGTATGTCATCAAGATAACTGACCAAGTTGTGAGCAAATTTTTGTTAAATTATTAGGTATATACCTGATAGAAAATGACCAAATGTTTTTTATTTGTGTATTCGTTTTTTTTCTTGTCTTTATGTTTGATTTTATGTGTGCTAGCAAAATAATGCAAAAAGTTATGAACGTATCTCTATGAAACTTACAGGAATTGTTATAGATGTTAAAAAGACACAAATGGTCAAATTTTGATGATGATCGGTTTGTCTGTGTGTTTGACTATTGTTTGTCAAACATTCTGTCTGAACATAACTCAAAAAGGTACTGACGGATCTTTAAGAAAATTACGGAAGCTGTTATCACCGACAAAAGAAATGAATGACCAGATTTTGATGCTGATAAAAAGGAAATCATAGTTTCGGTCCCAATTTGAATTTTTAGTTTAACGTTGCCTTGTTCGGCGGAGGTATGCACTCTCAGAACACTCAAGTTAACAATGAAAATTAAATTAGAAACAAGATCTTTCTTGTTATACGAGTATGTAAAGTGAATCACATGTTGTACTATAAAAAATAAGGAATTGGCTGTGTGTCTCGAAAGCCTCGGTATAGCTCGGCCTGGCCGATCAAAATTCCTGTGCTGTAGAGAATATTTCATCAATATTTGGAAATATCGGGCAAACCTTGGCAGAGAATATGCAGTACAAATCGGACGTTTTTGCGATCATTCTGTCCGCAGCAGCATGGCGAAAAAGAAAAAGTGTTCGAAGCACGCAAAGGAAATATAATTATTTTCATAAATATTATATGCTCCACAGCTCAGGCTCTGTTCGTCTTAATTCATAGAAGGAAAATGTGTGCACTTTGTAGACTCTGCAGCTTCAATATGTGAATTTCTTGCTCTGACTGATTAAATTACGCACTTCGTTTTATTAATTTTTCCTCTACACGAGGCCAGGTAAATTAAAAAATGTCGTTGATGCAGGAAGTACATACGCAAATAAAAAAAAAACAATTAAATTAAAATCCTGCAGTTACTGATACACAGATAACGTTTTAACTCGAGTAATTACTCAAATGTAGAAATTTGATGAGCAGGTAGGGGGAACAGTTTACAAAGTAACTAGCGCCAGAAGCAAATCTATCAGTACTATATAATAATTCACGTCGTGTTTTTATTTATTTACTTATTTATATATTTATATCTTTCCTGTCACGCTCTATGGGAATAAGATGGGAGAAAATTCAGATTTCAAAATGTAAAGAAAAACGTGGGGTACCTTGCAATCTTTTTCTTCGGCGAAAAAAAAAGTTGGGTACCTTGCAACCTTTTTCTTCAGTATTAGATAGGGGAAAAATAGAACTAATAAGATAGGAGAAAATTCCGATTTCAAAATGTAAAGAAAAAAGTGGGGTACCTTGCAATCTTTTTCTTCGGCGAAAAAAAAAGTTGGGTACCTTGGAATCTTTTTCTTCAGTATTAGATAGGGGAAAAATGAGGAAGCCCCAAAGACGGCGGGGGTTTTGGTGAAGTGTTAATTTTTTGCCGTCATTTATAATGACGGCACGGGCCACTAGTACTATAATAAGATAGCCGTCTATCCGTCCGTCTGTCCGAAGCTTTATTTTTCCTCTAACTTATATTGAAGAAAAGAGTTCCAAAGCATCCAACTTTTCTATTTGGCAAACCTTATCCAAGATACGAACCCGGGAATTCCCGGGTTATTAGTGAAGGCCTGGTCACGGGCCTTTTGTGACCTGGGTTGCTTTTGTGCACTTGGTGGACTTTGTGGACATGGTGATATTTGGAGTATTGGGAACTTTTTCGATAGGATGGGAAGACATTTTCAAACACATACTTTCATGAATTATTCAACAAAAGGGTTGCATTTGGTGCACTAGTTAAATTAAAAGATATTTCATCGTTTGTTTCATTTTATTGCCCTTAATTAATGATTTCAGAATCCACTATGGCTACAAATAGAAACGGACACAGAAGCAGCATGAATGACCTTTAATTATACGTCTACGGTGGAAAGCAGCATCAAATTAACAACAAGAACGTGTTTCCTTGAACGAGGGAATAAGAACGAAATAAGAATTACTGACTGATCTAATAGCAAATAAGCGTTTGTTGTAAATGCACATAAGGCAATTAAAATGACTTACAATGTATTTGAACTAAGATTTCAACATCTATCGCATTGAAGAAAAGTAGTTTGGCTGTATAGTGATCAGCAGAAAGTATAAAAGATTGAATGGCAATTTTTGTTGTTACTACTGCAAAATTTTGAGTTAATTTATAGTGCCCACCGATGCTTGGTGGTGGTGTAGTTCAGAAATTCAGTTCTTTCGATTATTTCATAAAGTAAACCTGGAGTAGCTACATGCAGAATACATATTTGCGCGCTGGGTGATGAATATCGACAGCTCTTTCATATTTGAAAAGTCATCCTCGACTCAAAGCACGATAGTTTTATCATGGATCTTCTCGGCTCGTCTCACGAAGAGCTGATCCGATAATTTCAGCAGAAATAATATTTAATGCAAGGCCGAGTGGCATAAGTTAGCAGCCTGCGAATCAAGTTGGATGATCGATCATCGGACACGCCAGTCAGAGCGTGTGGTAAAATAATACAGTTTTTTTCTTGTTTTGTGAGGCTGTTGAAATAAAAAGCTACCATTTCAAAACCCCAGAAATTAAAACCGCCGTTGCAAACACGTAGGGGCCTCCTAGCCTGTGACCCATCAAGTTCCATCTCAAATGGATCACCTGAGGCATATAAAATATAAAGGATGACGGGGTATGGCCAAAAATTACTGGAAGCATCGGTCATGTGCGCAACGTCAGCCGGACTTC
Source organism: Parhyale hawaiensis (assembly GCA_001587735.2). Taxonomy (NCBI): domain Eukaryota; kingdom Metazoa; phylum Arthropoda; class Malacostraca; order Amphipoda; family Hyalidae; genus Parhyale; species Parhyale hawaiensis. The sequence goes on along the minus strand of LQNS02278169.1, from coordinate 8,791,942 downwards.
GTCTGACCGAAAACCAACAAGGAAGGTAGGGGTGGGTATGGCGTCAGTGTGCTTATAAGCAACACCTAAATATGGTTCTGAGGTTAAGAATAGAGGAAAAGCGGCCTCTTGTGAGGTACAGATACTTCCCTGGCAGAGGCTCGGACGGACTGAAACACATCCACACACCACAGTCACGGTGTAAGCTATGCATCCTCGCTTATACTCATAACTGTAAATTTAGGTATTCTACAGTGTCTGTATCGACGAGATCCTTAGTGAAAATCGCTAATAATGTTACAAGAAGATAAATTAATTTCTTAATAGCAAATGATGACAATTGTGGAAGTTATCATACAGCGATAATTTCAATAAACATAATAATGCTGACGATATAATATCGATAATCATAATAATTCAGTATTATTATTGTCATCAAACTTTATTAATTTATATTAATAACTGCTTAGTCAATAGTGTCATTGAACTATATATAATTGATGAATTATTGTATTCAATGCTCCTATGCTCCTCCGTGGGAATGACAGACTGTACTTTCGTAGTAATGTATAAACACAGCATCAAATAATATCTAATAACGTATTATTTTAAGAAGCCGTTGTTTGAAGCGAATATAAGAAAATGTAGGAATGAGGATTTGAGCATAGTTCTATTAGCATGAAGCTAAGATAGTAATATTCTTATGGTATAATAACACAGCTGTGTAACCCATCAAACAGGCAAATACAGTTTTGGATGCATGGGTCCGAAGCGCCAGGTGTCGATATATTACCCCTACGTTTTAAGAGTTTACCTTCCCACGTAGGTTAAAGTATAATCAATTTAATTTTATCGTTACTTGAACTTTTCGTTAGTCTCCCACTTTCAAGGAAAAATATCAGCTTCAGCGTCACAAGCCTGCTGAAGATTCTACCCAGTCAGAGAAGAGCTCTCGTAAATATTGCTTTTTAGATAACAAACGATTTTGTTACTGCTCTTTGGTGATAAATAGAACCTGGTAACATGATCGGTAGTTTTCGGAGTATAGGTTATTGTTTTTTAGCTAACTAATATCATGCTTCACGTACTAGTTGATTATAATCAGAGCTTCCAAAGATGACTTATTTCACCCTGTCTGTGTATTCAACTAACTAGCTGAAATCAAATTAAACGCTATACACTATTTTTTATAGCCTCTGACATCAGAAATGCAGCTGTTCTTCAGTGTAGCAAAGGTACAGAAATGAAAATATATTTTCTTTTCAGTTTACTAGAATGTGACAAAAAGCAACCCTGAAGTTTTTTGTGATGACCAGTGATACCTAATTAAGCTGCCGTGCAAATTTTATTCTATCTCACTGACTGATTATAGATTATCAGAATACATTAAATATTTGTGGCACATTGATTTCTCAATTTTGCTGCAAGCTAAAAATTTGCTGTCGTCATTAACTATGATTAGCAAATTATATTAATTAAGTAGAACATGGAGAACTGTACGATATTTCTTCTTTGTTAGTCTGAGGCTGGAAGCTCGATGAAGGAGGTGTGGCGTAGGGCAACTAAACAAAAAAACCTAACTGCAGGAACCACAAATTATCATTTTTATTATATTCAATATTACATGATTTTGCTGTTGCTATTGGTATTAAATTATTTTTATTTCGCAGATGTCGATCTACATGCCATTTAATTAATAACAGCAAAATTGTGCTGAATAGTATTATATTTTTTTGGTGTGCTTTAAATATATAGTTACTTCTACAGAGGATTATTTTGCTAATGAAAGTGAAAAGGGAGATGGATAAATATAGGCAACAGCTTATCGATTAGTTTTCTTTTTTTACATGGTGATGCATAATTCTGTTTCTCTTGCTGTTCTTCATCGGAATAGTGGAACTCATAATTTTTTACTCTCATTGTGTTTTTACAACTTATCCTGTACAATATTTATAGTGCCTATATTTATGGTACACATTAGGAATCGCAAACAAACAGTAACATATCGTACATAGAGTAATTCTGTAACTCTGGAGATAAAATTAGTTTAATTTCTATCATTCAGAAATACTGAAAAACATAACCAAGCTAGCTTCAAGGCGTCTTTTATACAAAATCATCTATTATTCCTCTTCGAAATCATTCCTGGATGAAATGAAAGCTATAAACAATTTAGGGATGACGTCATTCGTTCTGGGAGCGATGACGCTCATCCCAAATATTGAAGCTGCAGTTTTCCAAGTCGTCAATGGAATGGAAATTCCTGAATCCGACGTCAACGATGTGAAGATAGCAAGCAAATTCTGTAAGTTCTGAAAGAGAATTGCAGATACATAGGAAAAAGTGTATTTATACGATTGTAACTAAAGCTATTTTATAATAATTTTATTTTATCATTGCTTTTTATTGCTATTATAATTGAAGCAAAGCGCATAAAATATTTGAAAAGAATAAGAAATTTTATATTATGATGCCTAGGAAGCTGCATAATTTGGCTCCAATTCACAAGTAGCTTGTTAATCAAGAAGTTTTAGTTTAGTCAGAATTACATTGCTTTAATTAGTTTCTAAGACACTGGCTAGTTTCACAGTAGTTTTCTGTCAAGTGTTGAGGCACAATTGGCCAGAAGCTGCCGTACCTGGTCTCCAGTGATTTTTTTAATTGTTTACATCCTGTCCTGAACTAATTTCTTGGAGATTAAAACGAAAAAATATGACCTTTTGGAACACTGTGCATAGCAAATTGATGAAAATGAGTACCAACAAATTTTATTCTGTTGTGTATCCCAACTATAGCATATTTTATAAATAGGGTAATTTATACAGTGTTACATTATATTGCAACTGTTCGTACTACAAGTGCTTCAACTGAAGTTTAGCAGGTTCATTAATTTTTGAAATTTTAGCCAATGATTGAAAAATATAATAAGTCCTACTGCAACCTAAAATTTCATCAATTTTTAAAACAGGTGCCTGCAAGGTGATGTGCATCATAAAGAAATCCTGCACTGGCTTCACAGTGACTCCGATACGCCAGGGCATGGCTGTGAACTGCACCTACACAGAATCTTTCTTTTTTGACTCTGACCTGACAGCTACGGCCAATAAAGAAGATCCAACGGCTACTAAAACGTTTCTGAAAAGTAAGTTCCGTAGCCTACACTTTACTTGACAGCCTTCACGAAATGTCAGAGAGTTAAAGCAGTTAATTGATGAAGCCTCAACGAAAATGCTTTCTAATTTACAGAGAGACCTCACGCAAAAAAATATTTTCGGGGTGAACAAAGAACTAAGCTGTTCGGCATCAAATATTAATTTGTAAATAGGGGTCAACTGTGGTCGTTAACCATTAAGTTGTCGTACAATAATAATACGTAAATTGGTCACATCTAATTTTACCTTCCGTCAATTGCCAATGCTTCTAAAAACGTGCTATGCTTATAAATGCGCTTCTTGCATCTCCTATTCCCATTAAATTTCTACTGCTAAAAATGAAAACCTCCAAACGAGTAGACTTTCCTCAAAAGTTTTCGGTTCATCGACAGTCAATGCGCCTAAAAATCCTCTAATTTGTATTGGGAACAACGGCGTCCCAGATACGAACGCCTCCTCCAGCAGCTACAAACCTCGAACGGCCAAACCTTCAGACGACACCTTAGTCCATTTAATTATCTTTCATGCCCAATTAACTTAACGTCTTCGGGCAACGCGAAGCTTCACTAATAAATCGTCTCTTTACGAATATCTTTTTCACTGAGTTTATTCTCTTCTTGTTCAGATATTTAAATGTACTGTCATTGTGGCGATAGATCATAGAGGGCAGGAGTATAAGTTCCTGCTGCTCTTTGGCAATTTACCATCCTTTTACTGTCAGCTATCTAATCTAATTTAAATACGCACCGGGCCCAAAAGTATCATGTGCTACCTCTATATCGCTCTGCAGAAAGTAGAGTTGCTGATTTTTTTCATTGCAAAATAGGCTAGGGTACCAACGGGGTCTATATCGAAAATCCGCGTGTCTGCCAGAGGAGTGGGCTAATACAGAAAAGAAAAGCCATTGGTAAGCACGATTGTTTCTTCATGAAGTTTAGTGCTTTACTCTGCTGCCAAACATACATGCAACACTTCCTAGTTGCTGAAGAGCATTTAAAAATTTCTAATTCAGAAAGGAGATCTCATCATTTTCCGACTTTTTTAGTGGGATTTGGATTTCTACAGTATGGGGTGAGAATTTCTAGTTCTTTTCTTTGGTATGATTGAGTCAGTTCTTTGCTATCAATTATGAAATTTTAACTACATATTAAAATATCTAGTAGTCATCAAAAGCCTATGCTGAATTTGAAAATATTTTCAAAAGCGTTGGATATTCCTTTTGATTCCAAGCTTTAGAATCATCTTCATGAAAGCAAGCTGAGATATTTGAAGTTTAGACTAAACACGCACGTCTTCGATTCATCCATCCTGTATATTAGAAAATATTAACTTATGAAGTATATCAATTTACAATGATACGTTCTATAAAAGCATGGTCGCTTAGGCTTAGAATGAATAAAGATTCATTCTAAGAGATTCAAGTCAAATTGATGGCAGGATAATAGAAGTTTGAAAACGTTTTAACTTCAGCTCTTGCCGTCCTTCCAATAACAGAAGCGTGGAAGAACATTAATATTGTCAGCTTTATAAGTCGTACTTCTTACATGACTTGATATAAAATGTGGAAAGTTTGCTTGCGCTGTTGGTCTGATGAGGTTAACACTGAAATGTAGAAATAAAAAAGAGTTTTGAAAACTTAAATAGATTAAACAGCCCCTGAGGTGAAGGATTAATTCTCAATTTACCTACATCTAGTTGTATTTTGGACAAGGTCCAGTGGGTGTGATGCAAGCCGCTTGTTATGCGCTTAGGTTTCTGCCCTGCGCTCCATGGAGTATCGCAGCCTAGAGCAAAAATCTAGTCCTTATGTTATCAGTGTGCATTAAAAAAATAACACGTACGTTGCAGCGTACCTTTGCCCTGTGCCATACGTACCAGTGGCAGGAACTGGTTGCGTGCTTGTTCTGGACAAGCCGGTTCAGATCCTACACGCAAACACAAGCTGCCCCCCGGGGTCCGCACTCGTGTCTCCCCCCAGCGATTCTGCCTACCTCCACTTGG
>LQNS02278169.1:8769258-8786710 GCA_001587735.2 Parhyale hawaiensis | reverse complement strand
CTGTGTACTATAGGCGGCAAAAAATAACTGTTCATCATTTGCGTTAGAGCCCTTTCACAGTTCAGCACCGTGGCCAACGTTGCGTTATGGAAGGTCGCAAAGAATCTTGAGGAAATCTTACGAAGAAACTGTGAGGAATACAGTAAATGTCACCGTGACTCAGGTGTAGTTAGGATGCCAACAATTTTAAGTGTTTATCCTTCTGACGGAATTGTTTTGCACTATCGCTGCGACCTTCGACCTTTGAAGACCAGCGTTTTCAAAGGTGAGTTGCGTAGATAACTGATTTAAAAATTAAACTACAGCAATACCCAGTAACTTGAGTAGGAGCACGAAGTAAACGCCAACACTTTATAATAATTTTTTTTGTATAGGGCTCTTTCAAAGTACGATAACACCAACCAGCGTACATTAGTTAACTTAGATATCTAACCATATATTATTATTACTTAAATCAAAGTTATAGCTTCTGCGGATTTAGCTTGCATGAGTTAAACTTTAAAAGAAAAAAATTTGAAGCTGCAACGCGAATATTTCTGATACAGGAGCTGGATTCATGTGGAGTACTGTAGTTTAGCTACGCCTGAGCTAAGGAGGTATTCTTTTTCAAAATTTGTTTAGGTACAGCCGAAGTTTGGCTCCATGCTTAAAATTAGAGCGGAAGCAAATGTAAATAATTATTTATTGTTATGTTAAACAGCTATGGGCATTCAAATATTAGTCAATTATTTAGGCAGATAGTTAGATGGTAGCAAAACTAAAGGCTCGTTTACACGGAGAAACTCCCGTTGCGCAACGAGAACTTTTTTCAACGTCTTCTTCACAACCCGTCAGAAAGGTACACCTCCTTTAAATTCCTCTTGCGTAATGGATGAGATATCTAGCTATGCGAAAGTCTTTCAGTTCCACAGCGCTTACGAACCTCACAGGGTTACAATAATTATAGATGTCAAATTTGAATAGCTGATGTGCAAAGGAGAAGCTTGAAAACTACAGTTAAGTATGAAATTCTCAGAGCGTGAGCAAAATCCCAAAGAGTGCATCACTATTGCGCAATATCGCTGCATAGTGTAGACGCGGTGTTAGGAACTTCAAAAGTACATGCACGTCTTGATTTGCTAACTCTAAAATAATGTATTGATGACGTATGAAGTATCTCTTAGCCTTTTATGAAAACTGAATTGAACTCTCTTCTCACATCAAGGCTTTGTTTGCGTCTAGCTCACGATGTGTCAATAGAGGAGCGTACCGGGAGAGCAAAATCTTCAAAGGAGAACCACAAATAGAAGCAAAGAAAACTGTGTTTCGTCGCAGTAATTATTTCTCCTGCCGTTTCATGACAGCGCTGGCAAGTGCTGTGTAAATAAGCACTATAAAATACTAATACTGTACATTTGTTTACCAAAAAGGTAATAATTCGACTTCTACCCAAAACCTTGGCCAAATATAAGCTGAAGTCTGTGTCCTCTCTAACCAATTATTATTGCACTCGATAGACGTCGAGTAACATTTTCAATAAATATTTACATCGTGCACAATGGTCTTTATACTAGTGTTTTGTTAGTATTCATAACTTACAGCCGGTAAGCATTATCTTCTCGTCGCTGACGACCTCTTGGGGAACTCTCCTGCCTAGTATTGGTTGAAAAAGAATCATAACTGTAGCTTCTGCTATGCAGTTTATCAGAACAAGAGATGCGAAGACAAACCAGGTCATGCCAACTAGAGCTGCAGCTTTTAGGTTCATGATGATATTATTTTGTCACAACCTCACAAAATTTAAGCATGTGTCACATGAAGTACTGTTGACATAGAATTTACTGCAATCGGTTCTTAATTGATTACATAGTAATTATATTATTGTACAAGAGTTAAAATATGGTATAATTGAATTCAAAATATTAGACCGAAGATATGTTACTCATCCATGGATCATAAATAGTTTAATTTTTTCTGGGGACGATCGAAATTGACACTTTAACATTTACAAGAGAACACTTCTAATTTCACAACGATATGCAAAGGACGACAAAACAGGTAACAATGAATAATTATCAATATTAATTGGAAAACTTCTGTGGGACAGACATATATTTTATATAATCTCTGCTGTTTCCACTTGCTTCCTTAAAATTATTTGAGTTAACTTCACCATAGAACTGCTCCAGCAAGAGCAAACCATTGGGAAAAAATCTAAACTAGTCGAAAAAAAAGAAAGTACTTTTTTTATCAGCCGTTCACCAAAGCACACATTTGTAGCAGTTCACACAAGACATCTATACTCCCCAAAAGCTTCGAAACGGCACTGAGTAGATGAGCTAAATGGAAATTTTTATATGGCTTTTCGGGCTAATCGAGGTAGGGGATTAATCAATAGAGAAGTTTTGGGCCGTGAAAATTGGTAATAGGCAGCAGAACGGATGAGTTTGGATGCACATAGAGAGTTGCTCTCAAGGCTTGTGTAAATTAAATGAACTTGTCGTCTTGTAAAATAAAACTGCTCGGTAGTATTACAGCGCTGCCCCTACTCATTTTCAACTTTGAAATAAGATGTATGAATAGCACTCAAACGAAATACAGGACGAACTAGAGCACTCTGAGAGCGCATATCTCCGCCAAGCGAGGCAACGGTAGCAAAATATTCAAAATGGCTCTGAAACCATAATTTTCTTTGTATAAATTGCAAAATCTAATCATATGTGCCCTTTGATGGTAATAACAGCTTGTGCAATTTTCTTGAAGATCCGTTCATAACTTTTTGAGTTATACTGCTTACAAACGTTATGGCAAACATGAGTCAAATATACGAACGAACAAACCGATCTGCACCAAAATTTAATCATTTATTTGATGTCTTTCAACATTACATTCTTTCTGTATTTTATAGTCAGCATTTGGAAAAGACTCCCTTCCGATGTTGTTAGTGCGGAGTCAGTCAACGCATTTAAAAATCGTCTTGACATATATTGGGAGAGACATCCTCCGCAGCTAAGAACTCCTCCTCCAGGAGTCGCGAACTCTTAACGGCCAAAGCTTCCGAGGCCACCTTAATCCGTCTCTTTCTCTCTCCCGTTCCAACTACACAGTTAGATGTCTCTAAGTTCCGCATGTCAGCGTCTCTTGATCGTGCTTGCGTGCATTCAAGATCGGCTCTTGGGCATGGACTCTTCACCCCTCTTTTTTTTCTCTTTTCTCCTGTCCTTTATATCCTACTAACATTATGGCAATAGCTAATAGAGTGCCGGGGCGTATGCTCGGGTGTCTCTATGGGAATGGGCCTATTGGTTCATCTACTGCCGCTTATTTAATCTAATCTAATCTAAGAACCCCTATGAATTCATAAAGATCCATTCATTATTTTTTGAGTTATTGTGCTAACAAGCATAAAATTAAAGACAGTGACAAACGAACATATAAACTAACGGATCATTACCAAAATTTGGTCATTTACTCTCTGTTATAAATTTAACAACTCATGTTCATTTCATCAAAATCCATCCGTAACTTTTTGAGTTATGGCAGTGAGAAAAATATGGGAGACAAACAAACGGATGGACATATCTCCACCAAAAGTTAATCATCTGTTCCTCCTAACATACCTAACAATCCCTGGAAATTTTGTCTAAATCGGTTCATAACTTTTTGAGTTATCTTGGTGACAGAAAGATAGACAAACACGACGAAAACATAACCTCTTTGGCTGAGGTAATCATGCTCTTTCGCATACATATATGATTTTTTTACACACAGTTTCTCGCTTCAGCTTGACTCTAGTTTTATTTGATAACTTTGTTGCCAGCAACGGCAATCATTAACGGTCAAATGTGTAAAACACGTTGGAAACAATACACAGCACGATTCTTACATTGATAAATTCTTCAGAAGAACTGCTTAACTATCTCGCACGAATGCTTGCATACAGTATATACACTTTGAACACAATATGCTTGAGAATTGCAGGGGTAATATTAACACGTGGTGATCTTAACGGCTGGGTTTAAATAATACTTCTAGGATTCCTAAATGAAATTGTTGAGCAATTTTGCTTGTTTTCAAGCTAGCTTTGATGGTGTGCGTCTGTTGTAGTATTTTAGCTAGTGCGCGTTATTCTCCTGGTTAATAAATATAAACATCTTGTATTCAAATTAAGTGTTTTACGATGCGTTTATTGTACTTCATTTTCTTTTGTACACCTTTGGAGCTATGTGCGTTAGCATTATCGACATTTGTACAAACCGCCACCAGCAGGAAGCAAAGAGCTACTGCCATAGCTAGCGGTTAACATTTTCAGCGCATATTCTCCATCTTTTATTCAGTGTTATCTTTTTATATCGTATTGTAATTAGAATGCACTCTTTGCTTCCTGGCCATCTTGCCCCCGCGTGGCTTGGGGGTTACTGTATGTATGGGCTCGGTTGGGGGGGTTCTCTGCTTATTATTATTATTAAAACTTCACGCTTGAGCTCCCACGGACAGGTAATGCAACCCAAATGAAGCATCTTACAACACCGGGTATCCCAAAACGCTGCTAAAGGAAATCCAGCAAAAAACCATTGACAGCTGAATTAAACACCTGCAGGCCAATCCGACCAAAAGCCGATGCCGGCAACAAATTCCAAAGTGTTAGTAACCCAAAATTACGCACTTGCAAGGGCACTGGTTGCCGCTGCCCTGCGTCGGCTGCGGGCTCAGCACAGGCCTCTATGCATCACACAAGGTTTCCCAGCTGGAACTATAGGTATATCTTCATCTTCTGTGATCTCACTATCACTTGTATCAGGAATACTTCTCGTTGTACGGATTACCGGGGGCTCGCCAGTTGATGGCAGCAACACACAGATTTACTCGCCATCCATATATATTTACCTCTGCCAAGGAGGTTATGTGATGCATCAGCCACTATTTAGAAAATTAGCGAAAGTTGTAGAGAAAATTTAGCACACATCGAAACTGCGTCATATAATTTTCCTGCGTCATAGAAAATGAGTAATTATCTGATGGATACTGGACAAAATAAATTTATTTTGCTGAAAAATAAATGCTTCATCTCTCTGCCTATAGCTTTTCGAGCTTCATCTTGAAGCAGGGTTCCATTTGTTTTTTGTAATATATATTTGCTTAAGAAGTAGTTACAACTGGGTTCTTAAATTGTATAATCTCAGCCTTGTGTAAAAATTTGTATTTGTTTTCACGAGGGCAATGTCGAGTAAAATTGAATAATTAGTATTTTTACAGAACGTATTCATACGTACGTGAGTGTACAGATAAAATCTCACCTGTTGTTTCGAAACGGATGTTGTTCTGGATTCCAGTTAAATGTAGAACTGGAGTGCACCCAAATTAATATTTATTTTCATTCCAAAAAGCAGCAGTTCTAGTTGCAGAGAATCTGTACTGTTTGTGATGGATGGTGACAGCTCTTTCATATTTTAAAATCCAACCTTTGTTGACAGTATATTATCGGTCAAAGTCTGGCTCAGGAATACATAAAATCGGCACGAATATAAAAACTGGAGTGAATATCAAATTGGCGGAAAAAAATAGTCAAAATTATAGAAATATTTAATATATATAAGGCAGCACAGCGTTAATAATTAATCTTGATCCCAGGAAGGGTTGTAAAAATCACAGACAATGCACAAGAATACCACTCCCTTTCGAGCGATACACTGCTAGTGTTTGGCCCAAGTCTCAATAACTAAGATAAAAACTGAAGTTAGTTGAATACAATTTGAGCACCATGTGTGTGGTATGTTCGTTACTTGAAGTCAACTCAAGGTGAACTTCCAGGAACGTATCAAATTCAAAGCACAAGGAAATACTGTAAAAGTTACTATTGTAAAGAAGTTAGTATGATGTATTATAATAATTAGCTAAATTTGTTTGTGGTAGTTCATAACATTACGCCTGATAACTAAACTTTGTAATGATAAATTGAGATATTTTACCATTTGTTCTGCATGAAGGTAAGACTCAAGCGAGTTGTAATTCATAACACGCAGTGGAGCAAACGTTACCGTCTCTCTTGATACCAAATGAAGATTTATTACAGCTACACTCCACTAATAAATATGAATAAAAATGAAAATATTTCTTTGCAGTCTTCAGCATTTTATTATATGAAGGAATTCTAAGAAATTTCTCTCGCTGATAGAAGAGGAGTCATTAGCTGATATTACCTACTTTAACCGTGTGAGAAAATTACGAGTATCAAGGGCCAAAAAGATATATGAGTATCAAGGCGAGATTACAACGCTGCACGCTTTGTTATCACAATCTTGTAGTACTGCGATAATTTCTTTGTTTCAAACGCAAGGGGCGGTCATCGTCAGTACTACCACCATACTGTGGTCCGTCTTCCGGTATGCGTGTAGACATAAGTTGCAGAGACCACTACACAAAATTTTTTATTGATTAGATAATATACTTTTGAATACAGTATATATAAAACAAAAGAGAGCCCAAATTTGTACTGAGACTGTGCATACATATCTTAACAGTGATAAAAGTATACAATCGAAAAGTACTAAAGCCATATGCATATCATTTAATAGGTCTCTACATATAAGCATCGTTACTACTCTAACAAGATCGGTTAATGCACAGTAGAATTGATGGTCAGGGCAGCACCTAGAAACAAAAAGCTGCACCAACAGAAAAAAAAATCTTCGTTTTATTGGGGCCAAGATTAAAAACTCAAGACTTGACTTGTCCGGGACTGCAGACAGAGGCTATGGCTTCGACCCGGTGAATTGAGCTTAAAGTATTAACTTCTAATCAGTTACCCTTGCGACTTACAGAAACTCAGTTCTGTTCTGTAAACTGGAATTTTTGGCCTGGTCAACTCAATCGCATTGCAACAGGGATAAAGTGGCAAAACCAACGATGCTGTCTTCATATTCAGACAAGTTAAGCTCGATGGCTCCAGCTCGGTTCCAAGTCGAACATGCCTTCAGCATCATTAGGTATATAATATTTATGAGTTTGTTAGTGTGTGTAAGAATGAGAATTGCTGCTACTGTGGTTGAAAAGTTTGGTACTAAAAAAGATATCAATATATGAATGTCCATAAACCTTATTAATATATTTATCTAGTATTACAACTATAGGTTTCGTCTAGGCTAATGGCGAAGCATTTCACGGCAGTATACAGATGTACTACCATTCCTATAATTGCATTCTTCAGAATTTCGAAAAGTCATTTCAGGCTGCGTTATACATTTCTTACGTAATATATACTTTATTTATGCACCATGCACTTAATAAGCGCTGACATTATGCTCCAAATAAGACTGGACCAATACAAGGCGCTCGTTTTCATTTACTAAGGGCAAAGAGTTGGGACTTTATCGCTCTGATCTTAGACTATGATAGTTTTATTATCGACCTGTGCCAGGTGTATTGCAAATGGTGATCGCTACTTTAGAAATCTACAACAGAATTTTTTTTACGGATAAATCAGCTAAAGCATATTTTTAAAAAGATAAACAAATTTCAAATATGAAATGATCAAATTGGCCATCCCTTAATTTAAAAAAAATGGCTTTACCATAATAGCAGCTAGTAGCTAAAGTGTTGGGAATTGATCTCGTTAAGGTTGATGCTTTAAATTTTAGAGATCCCAAAATTAAGTTCGAGTATCACTCTATCTCGCTATACCCATACATAGCATAAACAATACGATGGAAGAAGCAACGAAACACAATGAACCGAAAGTAAGAATAGCAGTCGTAAAAAAGCTCCAGTAGCTATCGACCAATCAGTCTTGTCTTGGTCGCCAGCAAAACCATCTAACACCTCCTGAAGAACCGCATCACTGATCACCTGAGGATGCACCAGCTCGTTACCGACACCCAGCATAACTTCCGAAATGGAAAAAGCTGCTTGGTCAAGATACTGGGAAGTTCCTGTGAGAGGACTTTTTCTGTTAATAGTGGGCACTGCATGGGGACTTCCTGTGGCCAGACAGAACAGCAATAATGCAACAGATCTGCAGTCTCTTGTATTTCTTCATCTTTGTGACCTTCTTGCACGTGGCCGCAAGTGACCTCGTCGTGCCTTGACCGCTAGATAACTCGGTTTGTGTTAATTAGTCACGCTTGATGCTAAAATTTCTTCAGAAACTCAAGATATTTGCATCAATCTTTTCGCTATGTACGACCTTAAGGTATAATTTAAAACCAAATTTAAGAATCAGAAACTGAAATCTTTTTTTACATTCGCTGAGGTTCTAATGACAAGCATACTTTTATATTAAAATAATTATTTTAATTTCTCAGAACTTCAGACACTGCAAGGCATACAACAGATTTTTACTGCTCTTATTGTTGGGAAACGCTACCTACCTTTGCGGAATAATTATATTTTCTCTAAATAATGATTGACTGATTTTTGATCACAGATATTCAGAGAAAATAATATTTCTGTCCAAAAATTTTATTTCTGCCCAGTATAATTTTTGTGATACCCTAATTACAGACACGAATTGTGTTGGTATAATTGACTTTGGGTCGGCACGATCGAGGCCAGCTTAATTACAGACGGAAGAAAAGCAACATTCACTTTGCCTTAGTCTAAGCCAGTGAGCCTGTATAGTTACGGCTGTGAGGTGAATCTCACCTCACTGTGTTACATAAAGTGTTATGTCGAAAATAACAAGGAACGTATGTTAATTGACGTTTTCAACGGTATTATCACTATTATTGTGGTTCTTAGTTCAGATTTAAATACGTCCTTTGTTGTACATACATAATTAACATTGCTCAGTAATAAATAATTAGACGAATGAGTGGTAACATCAAATATTTGTCTACAAGGGAAGAGAAAAATAGGGTTTTCAACACAACTGGAAACCTATTTAGAAGCATAAAGAAATAGCTTAAACGAAAGAAACGTAATAATTTTTCCTTTTTTATGGTATAACCTACATATGCTTCATTTTGATAGGTTTTCTTCATCCAAATCCAGGGAGTTTTTGCACCAAGTAGCACTTCCTACTTCTTCTACTTTGCACTACGCTTCTTTTTCAGTCATTCATAATGTAGTCCTAGTAAATCTTGGGATTAGTAATTGTTGTATGAATGAGTAATATTGAATCTGGACAAGTTTAAACACTGGAATATTTTACTCCGAGCTTTTAGATATAGTGACGCCATTTCTAAGTGAAACACGTTTTTTCATCAGCACTTTTAACGCTTTGGATCTCCTTAGTGCTTCATTGAATGTACTTCTACCTTGACGACCGGGTGTTTAGTACCACTATCACTACTGCCACTACCTCTACTACTACTAATACTAATAACAATAATGATATTAATTATAAAAATAAAAAATGCTACTGATTGTAATGAATATTAATATACCTGTAGACCTTTATTGTTCTCACCTTAAACAAACACAAATTAAAATTAAAGTGGCATCTCCTAATTAAGTTAAGAACGTGCCCAATAAAAGTGTGATACCTTATTGTACTTCAGTAACTTTTTAACAGCAAACATAATAATACTAACAACAATAATACATAATAATAATAGTAAATAGTAATCAATTGCCACACATATATTATCATCGAGGAATGAAATACTGCATATCAATAAAATATCTACAGCAATAATGAAAGCTTCAAGCTTCTTCATAGTAACGCGCAGTCTCCTGGGAGTGATGACTATGATGATGTTGATGGCACATAGTGAAACTGCCACATTTAAAATCGTGTCTGGGATGGCAATTCCTGAAGCGAACATCAGCCATGCGAAGACAGCGAGCAAACAGTGTAAGTGTTTAAAGTAATTTAAAGGTGAACATCACGTGAATCTTTGTTAGTTTTAACACTAGAACGGCCGAGAGTTCATTTAGACCGTTTTTAGAAATTCTAATACACACAAATGTCATAATTTAGGGGTGAACATCAATAGATTCTTTGCTAGTTTTAATATGATAGAAACGATAAAACTTGTTATGTCTCGTGGGTAGAAGTACTTTTTAAAACGGTTCTTTATTTTCACGGGTTCAGTAGAGGAGGAAGGCTTCAAACAGCTTACTATGAGCTTTCCCTCTTGAACGAGTACAATCCAGAGGAACAACCCCAAAGTGGATTACGAAAGAAATAAAATACTAAGAAAAACAAAAACATTGATTGTTTTTGCTTATACCGTTGAAATGCAATACGCAAACATTGCTATTAACGAACTTATCGGTTGTAAAACAGCTGCCTCTGTACGGGAGATTCAAATTGATGGAAATTTTATTCGTGGGATAGAACTAGCCAATCATTTTAATGATCATTGTACAACAGTAGCCGGAAATTTAGTGCAATATCTACCAAGCAATAATGTGCAATGCGATATTCCTAGTCAAAGAATTGAAAATCAAAGCAACTTCATACCAATTACATGTTGTGAGATTACGGATCTTGTACTTGCAATGCACCATAAACGATATCACAAAAATGAAATTCAACCTGAACACTTGCTAAGCATTTTGCCTTTTATGAACGACTATCTGTGTTCAATTTCTAATGAATGTGAAGGGACATGTCCAGATATTTTTAAGGTAGCTCGTGTCATTCCATTATATAAATCAGGAAATAAAGATATACCTTCCAACTACCGACCCATATCGACGCTTTCCGTATCGAATAAAATCTTCGAAAAATTAATTCAGTCGCGCGCTGTCCAGTTCTTAGATTATTCACAATGTTTTAAATGAAGCTCAAAATGGTTTTAGAAAAGAAGAAATACGACGCAAGCAATTTTCAAGCTAGTTAAGGATCTGTTACCCGCTTTTAGAGAAGAAACGTTTACAGTTTGTTTATTTCTGGAAATAAAGAGAGCATTCGATACCGTTAATTATGAAATTTTGCTCAGGAAGTTTTTTCATTACGGAATTTGAGAAAATGTTCATGATTTATTAGCTAGCTATTTAGATCAACGGAAACATTTGTTCTCATTGATGAATGTCAGTTCACTGAGCGGGTAGTTGACATTGGTGTTCCACAGGGCTCAGTTTTAGGTCCGTTATTATTCAATATTTACATCAATGACATTCCAAATTTTGATGGTGTCAGATCTCTACTGTTTGCGGATGACGCTGTGTTTTATGTCAATGGTAGTTCCTTAGAGATCGCTCTTCAAAGCATGCAGAAATTAATTAATGAACTTTCGAGATGACTTCGAGTAAATAAGTTAATACCGAACACTGAAAAAAACCAAACTTATGCTTTTTAGCTCTTCGAAGGTGAATGATGTATCAGATTTATATTTCGATTGTGTCAAACTTGCGTGGATGAAATCATTCATTTATCTTGGGGCAACTATCGATGACAAACTACAATTATGACAACATGTAGCTAATCTTTGTAAGAAGCTAACTAAATCAGAGGGTGCTATTATTATTATTAAAACTTCACGCTTGAGCTCCCACGGACAAGTAATACAACCCAAATGAAGCATCTTGCAACACCGGGAAGCCCAAAACGCTACTAAAGGAAATCCAGCAAAAAACTATTAACAGCTGACTTAAACGCCTGCAGGCCAATACGATCAAAAGCTGATGCCGGCAACAAATTCCAAACTTTAGCCGACCAGGGCACGAAGCACCGACAGAACTGATTAGTTCGACATCTGACAGCCTCCAAAGTGAAAGAATGCGCCCCGCACAAATCCCTATTCAGAGACTGAGCGACAGCATCACGCAGGCGAGGAGCAGGTATCACTGCCATCAAACTGGAATCGTCGGCATAGTTGATCAACGTGTATTCGAGTGATGAGAACATGTCACTAGTATAGAGAACAAACAACAGCGGGCCAAGCATACTGCCCTGAGGGACGCCAGAAACCACCCAGACTGAGGCTCTCAAAACACTCTGCTTTCGCTCAGAAACAAAATCGCGAATGATTGACAAAACCCTACCACCCTCACCAAAGGACTCCAGCTTGTATAATAGA
Organism: Parhyale hawaiensis; assembly: GCA_001587735.2. NCBI lineage: Eukaryota > Metazoa > Arthropoda > Malacostraca > Amphipoda > Hyalidae > Parhyale > Parhyale hawaiensis. The sequence goes on along the minus strand of LQNS02278169.1, from coordinate 8,774,765 downwards.
CCCCTGTGGTTAACCCTGTCAAACGCCGCGCTAAAGTCCAACTGGACAAGGCGTGCTGCCGACCCGCAATCCAGTGAAGATTGCAAAAGGTGTGACACCGACAAGAGAGCTTCACAACAGCCCAAGCCAATTCTGTACGCAAACTGACCAGCAGGCAGCAACTCCGTAACCTCAGCAAAGCGACCAAGCTTACAAGCAATCAACTTCCCGAACACCTTCTACAAAATGGGCGTCAGGGTGATGGGTCGATAGTTGGCCACATAGGGCGATACCGGACCCTTGAGAATAGGAGTAATATTCCCAGTTCGCCAACAACGAGGAAAACTTCCTAACCGTATCAGGCGCCGGAAGATCACTGCAAGCTTGGGGCAAGAACATCAGCCAGTTGCTTATAAAACAAAGGAAACATGCCCACCGGATCCACACCTCCACACGGATCAAGGCCTTCAAGCAGCACCCTGATTACACCAGATCTGAAAGCTAAAGAGGTCAAGCGAGGTTCAGGGTGGCATCCATGAGGCAATGCGATAACATCTCTGCTCTGCTTCCCATCGAAGTGAGCCGACAAAAGCTCCGCGCTTGCCAAGGGCTCAGTAATGATGCCCCCACCTGGACCAACAAGGGGCGGCAACGAAGATTCAGCACCGAACACTGAACACCTTAGCTCACTCCACCATCGATGTGGATGGTCAATACTCAGCAGAGACTCCCTGGAACACTGTCTCAGACGACGCTGTGCCTCCTCATACACACGCTTAGCCTCGGCCCTACGATCAACACAGGTCTGCCACAACGTGCGGTCTAGCGAACGTCGCCATGCCCGATAAGCCGCTTGTTTAGCTTCGAAAGCTAACCGACACTGGTCGTCAAACCATGGCTTATCTCGAGATCTCACAAGAATAGTCCTCTTAGGGACAAACCTCTCCAAAATGGACACAGTCAAGTCGTTAAGCTCAGAGACAGGATCCTCACTGTGAATAATCTGACGCCAAGGTAACCTCAGCGACGCTGCCTACGACCACCTCGCCCGCTACATCGGCGTCCAGGTCTTCCCACCAAGTGAGTTCTGCCTTAGTGCATACTGGTGAAAAATTGCACACTTTAAAAATGAATTTCTCTCCAATTAACCCTTAACCCGTGCACCGGCAATGTCCTCGTGAGAGGACACCAAGCAGAACCCTGCTCACCCGCAGTTTCTGCCAGAAATTTACTTCCGAAATAAGGTATCTTGAACAACCTAGCGTAAGAGTACTATTGCAAGCACAGAAATGAAACTTACACGGTTGATAGGCACACACTTGCCCTTTCCAAAACCACGTTCATTTTTGTATTTGAGTTTTCGTGATATAAGGCGTATAAGTCCGTAAATGGGCTGCGGCTGCTGGGTGTCCTTCCAAGAGGACAGCAGTTGGTTCGCAGTTTTCCTACAAGATGACACTACGGGTGCGCGGGTTAACCGGGCGGCTGTAAAACCGCTTGATTAGGAATAGTATTATGGAAGTAACGATGTGTATTACTTTCCTAGTAACTGTTGAAGCCGAATGGTCAGGTGATTTATGTACACTACGTCGCAGCCACATTTAAGATTAAATCTGAAGGTTACTCATACCTACACACGATAGCCAGAGGACTGAGTTACCTAAGCTATTCGTTCGAACGTTTCATTGAGCCTCTGTAAACCCAGCTCTGAATTATCATAGAAAGTGTAAAAATGTTACCCGCCCCTTTATTTTGCTCAGTTAATGCTGTTAGTTAAGTTTCGGAAATCTCTTCAGACTTACAGAGAATGATAATTCAAAGCTTTGCAAAGGTGTGCTATTTAAATGGACACATGATGGCATGCGGATACGAAGATAAGGAAACTCGCTATTGTGATAAATGCGTGGCACCGGCATAAGATTAAAGTAAAGTCAACTTGACCGCACCCTCCAGGGGGAAACCCACACGCACTGGTTCGTGTTGCAGATATAGGCTAATTGACCACAGAGGAGTAAATACGGAAGAGTCGACTATGGGTCATCTAGAACTATAACGCTATCGATTAGAGGTTCAACCACTCTCGCCCCCTCCGCCATCTCACTTCCGAGCAAGGTAAGTGCCCTCTTGGTAGCTCTGCATACCTTGCAACTTTGCTGGCTCAGCGCACCGAGCGCCACCAAGAATGTTCACCTGGCTTGAGACTCGACTCCGGCACCTCCAGTGTTACCAGTTCAGCACGCAAGGCTGCTCAGAGGTAAAGGACAGATTCGCAGTACACGAGGTGCTGCTGCTCTGATACGCTCCCCTGCAGTGGGGGATTCAACTTGTGGCGGTTACCGCTGTGGATAAAAGTTCATAGTCTTCACGAATAATTACTGCCTAGGATATCTCACATTTTATTCCCACTCTCACTTGGAATTATCCAGAATGACTGAACTGCTAAAAAAAAAAATGAGAGTGCGAGTGCGGCAAATTCCAATATTAGTATACACGTGACTAATGTATAATATTAACATAATTCTATACATTGTATTCTGCGTAGACAGCGTAGTGGATTCTCCTTAAGACAAGAAGGGTCTACAACGATCTGAGCAAGCTGCAAGATTGATGAAGCTTCGTGAAAAAGGAAAGTGATTTTTAACAGATCGGGATGATCGATGGTGATAATTTTTTGATTTATAAAATTGATGGCTTAACAAACCTGTTCGATTTTCTGATAGAAAATGAAGACCCTGATCGGGTGCACCAAACTTTATCTCCATACTGCTGAATCAAGACAACGAACAGCACTAAAGTCGGAGGGGGGGGGAGGAGGTGACTCAGACTATTACTGACATTTTTCATTACACGGACGCACTTGCTTAATCTACACAATTAATCATCTATTTATGACCATTTCAGTCTTTCTTTAAAAGATCTTCAATTTACTCCAACGGTCTTCAAACGGTTGAAATAATTTGCATGTCTTGGAAGAAACAGAACAGTTTTCTAAAGCAATCTCTAAGACATATTTCATAACGATGAAACACATTACATTTCCTAGGTACAATCACTCTCACTTAAACCTGATGCAAAATGCCGAGATAATCTTCAATTAACGAAGACATTATTCAAATGATAATTGGTGTAACACCTGCAACACTATCCCCAGGGAGAAGCAGGCCTTTTCTAAGGCACTCTAAGTCCAATGCACTCTAAGTCTTGAAACGCACCTTCAATTTTATCGCGGTTTTTATATTATGTGTAGAACATTAGTGCATCCCTCCTAGTGTTCTTTCTGATACTGAAGAATTTTTCGAACACTATCAATTTATTTTTTACTTCTTAGCTTCATTTTCCGATTGTTTCTGGAGATGAGGCGGCGTCTTTCGACATTCTAAGGATTGCTCACTAAGTGATTGACATATGCGTAGCTGAAGCGTCAAATTTTTGGAGAATAGTCCTACTCGGTGTGTTTCTTTTTTCTGTTTGGTTGATTGTTTCAAATAGGAGCAGACTTTTTCATATCTGTGGTAGCGGTGTTTGTGCATTATAAAATTGATAAATGGTTCGTAAATGTGAAATAACTTTTACTCTTAGCTGACTGTTGCTTTTCCCTCGTCAGTGAATATCTGGAAAGCCGATTTCTTCACAAGCGTGGAGCGGATCAACAACATTTGGACCTGGCGCGACGGCCGCACCATCAGCTCCGAAGTCGGATCTTCGGTTTGGGAGTCGCAGGATCCAAATGACAACTCAGACTGCGCTGTTATGACAGTGTTTGTAAACAGAAACCCAAACGGCAGACTGTATGATGTGCTGTGTTGGCACTCAGTAGCTTACCCCATTTGCTCTTTGTTGGGTGATCAAGATTTCTGAATGACATCAGGAACTCCAGAGCACAGGGACATATCTAGGACAACCGAATGTAAGCCGATATTGGAGACGGTTCTGTTAATGATAATTCATATGCGGAGGTTGGAGGGGTGATGGTAGAAAGAGTAGGTATGCTGCTCAAAGAATAACAATATACTGTATACGCAACGCTTGGGCCTTCGGATAACAAAAATGCTCATAATGAAATGTTCAGCTTAACTTAGGAATAGTAAAAGTAATAGGTCGTTAGAGATGTGGATACAATACTGCACGTGGGCTACACCAGGTATCGAAGCGAGTGATAATGGTAACGTGCTATCTTTTGCTAAAGTGTTTATTGACTGTTCAAGAAAAAAAAAAGGTTTGATGAGTAATCACACCTAGTTTATCGCCCAAATCTAAATTAGTTGTGTTGCATAGAAGGTAGGAGAATTTCGCTTTTAATTTTTGATTACCTCCGATATAGATATGAAGGCTACTAAATTTATAAAAACAGAATTTATTAATATTTTATTTTTTTGGTCATACTTTCATTTTGTTGTGATCTGATGCTTCGATGATCGCATAGATTTAGACTGCCTCTACATACGTCAGCGGCACAAGTTGGTTTGGAAAGCAAAGCGTTGTTACATGCTATCGTAGAAGCGATCGAAGATGATCAGTTCCTGATAGTTAAAAAATATAAATCGCATCCACACATCTCTTCACTTAAAAGGGTATTAAGTTGATATCATGTAGATATGCCTCTAACAGACGCAATGCTAATCAGAATGCTACCTGGAAGAGAATCCAGTGGTAGTGAACGGTGTCCGGGAAGGAGAATATTAACGACACTGGTGCGTGAAACATGTATCTTCAATATAATAATATAATCGTATTTATATCTCTGCACACACTGAACGTTCTACGATAATTTATGCCGTGAAGCATTTTTGAAAGACCAGTTTATTGTAAAATTTATGTTTTTACAACTACTGCTCTAAAACTTAAGTAACTTTTCGCTCAATGGGCTTGCAGAAGAGACTGTGAAACTCGGGGTGAGGTTCCAATGTTGTATTTTCATGCTCCGAGTTGCTCCATTGATACAGTATGCTTCTGCCGCCTGGGAATCAATGTGTCGATACACTCAGCACAGCTTATAGTGACCTTCTTTTACCTCTCATTTACTATATTCTATCTATATGTTTTGCACAAATATGAGAGGGCAAAACTATGTTATAGCAATAAACTTAAGTACGAGAGCTACATTTTGTTTCGTCTCACATACCTGATATTCCTGTTGGTCTTGGAATAATCAGGAATGTTGCATGAATATTTTGTGGTTCTGCTTACAGGGCAGAACCCAGCATGTTGTACATGTATCAGAATATGAATTACCTAGTAAAGCATACCGACGAATTTGCTTCTGATATTTTCCTCATGCATTTGGCACTGCAGAAGACGGAATTTGTGCATATTTATGAAATGCTTGTTCTGGATAACACAAGGTGCTTGTCTTATGGTTGAATTTTTGTGTTGTTTGGCATCATTCGTTACTATGGAGGCACCGGCAGAATTAAACGTTGGCAAAAAATCGCCATTGATGCCTCTTCGTTTTTTCATGCCCGTGGTACCGATTCTGCTAAAATGGGAATACTGGGATAAGGGGAGCGTGGTGTTTTTTTTTTTTTTTT
>LQNS02278169.1:8729537-8742796 GCA_001587735.2 Parhyale hawaiensis | reverse complement strand
GGTTAATAATACATTGATATTCATGGTTATTATGACAAAACTTGGTACATGTATTGAATAGAATGGTAACTGTAACTAGATTTTGGTAAATACAAACAAATTTAGGAACTTGGTTATTATTACGAAACTCTTTTTCGTAATTTTTACTAAAAATTCGTAAATACTACTAAATTTTTTATAAAAAAAAATTGGTAATTTTCACCAAAAATTTGGTTGGCTTATAGCTGACCAAATAGCTTGGTTAAATCAACCAAATTTTGGTGACTATAACCAAACTGTTCTCTGTGTGTACGTAAATTGGTCACATGTAATTTTACCTTCCGTCAATTGCCAATGCTTCTAAAAACGTGCTATGCTTATAAATGCGCTTCTTGCATCTCCTATTCCCATTAAATTTCTACTGCTAAAAATGAAGACCTCCAAACGAATAGACTTTCCTCAAAATTTTTCGGTTCATCGACAGTCAATGCGCCTAAAAATCCTCTAATTAGTATTGGGAACAACGGCGTCCCAGATACGAACGCCTCCTCCAGCAGCTACAAACCTCGAACGGCCAAACCTTCAGAGGACACTTTAGTCCATTTAATTATCTTTCATGCGTAATTAACTTAGCGTCTCCGGGCTACGCGGAGCTTCACTAATAAATCGTCTCTTTACGAATATCTCTTTCGCTGAGTTTATTCTCTTCTTGTTCAAATAATTAAATGTACTGTCATTGTGGCGCTAGATCATAGAGGGCAGTAGTTTAAGTTCCTGCTGCTCTTTTGCAATTTTCCATCCTTTTACTATCAGCTATCTAATCTAATTTAAATTCGCACCGGGCCAAAACGCATCCTGTGCTACCTCTATGTCGCCCTGCAGAAAATAGAGTTACAGATTTTTTTTTTTTCATTACAATGGGTCTACACCGAAAATCCACGTGTCTGGCAGAGGAGTGGGCCAATACAGAAAAAAAAGCCATTGGTAAGCACGATTGTTTCTTTATGAAGTTCACTGCTTTACGCTGCTGCCAAACATACATGCAACACTTCTTAGTTGCTGCAGAGCATTTAAAAATTTCTAATTAAGAAAGAAGATTGTATAATTTTGCGACTTTTTTTAGTGGGCTTTGGATTTTTACAGTAGGGGTGGGGGGGGGGGGGGGGAGAATTTCAAGTTCTTTTCTCTGGTATGATTGNGATTGACTCACTCCTTTGCTATCATTCATGAAATTTTAACTATTAAACGATCTAGTAGTCATCAAAAGCCTATGCTAAATTTGAAAATATTTTCAAAGGCGTAGAATATTCTTTTTGATTCCAAGCTTTAGAATCATCTTCATGAAAGCAAGCTGAGACATTTTGAAGTTTATACTAAACACGCACGTCTTCGACTTATCCATCCTGTATATTAGAAAATATTAACTTATGAAGTATATAAATTTTCATCGAAATGTTCTATAAAAGCACGGTTGCTTAGGCTTAGAATGAATAATGATTCATTCTAAGAGATTTAAGTCAAATTGATGGCAGGATAATAGAATTTGAAAAATCGTTTCAGTTTTAGCTCCTGCCGTGCGGAACTGCTAATAACAGAAGCGTGGAAGAATATTAATATTGTCAGCTTTAAAGCGTACTTACGTGGCTTGGGATAAATGTAAACAGCTTGGTTGCGCCTTCAGTCTGATGAGGCAAACACTGAATTGTAGAAAAAAAAACTGAGTCTAGTAAAGCTAATGAAAGAGAGAAGCCCTAATGTGAAGGATTACTTCCCTATTTACGTGCATGTAGTTGTATTTTTGATAAGGTCCAGTGGACGTGATGCACGCCTCTCAATTTACGCTTAGGTTTCTGCCCTGCGCTCCAAGGAGTATCGCAGCCTGGAGCAAAAGTCTTGTCCTTTTGTTAACAGTGTACATTAAAAAAATAATACTTACGTTGCAGCGTACCTTTGCCCTGTGCCATACGTACCAGTGGCAGGAACTGGTTGCGTGCTTGTTCTTTACAAGCCTGTTCAGATCTTACACGCAAACACAAGCTGCGCCCCGGGGTCCGCACTCGTGTCTCCCCCCAGCGATTCTGCCTACCTTCACTTGGCTCGCTACATGGACATCTACGTCTTCTCACCCAGTAAGCTGTTTGTAACCAATAGCTTTGCAAAACTTTTTAATTTTTACAAAGATTGTAACGTTATCTACGCCTTTATACCCAATGAGTTCTTCATACACAATAACTTAGTGAAATTTGTAGTTCTGCAAGATTAAGTTTTGTAGCCATGCTCGTATTACCTTAGTAATAGATAGTAGTCCTACTAGTTTTCTTTTCGTTGCCAAACTCATATTACCGTATAATAATAAGACATGAGCTGCAAATATGATTTGTGTAACTCTTTTCAGTAGTTACCACAATCTTCTTGTAGCGAGAGAACTCAACCCCAATGCAAAACATAGCTTACAAAATTCCCTTATTCACACTAAATGCATCTTCAATTTACAAGCAGTGATAAGATTTTCTAACCTACTAGTATTTGTGCAGGTACCTACTTCCTTTGTGACCTTTCTATTCGGTATCTTGGATCACGGTTTAGGGTGCCGGCATACCAAAAGCAGTTCGGCGAGAAGCTGGCAGGCAGGCAAGCTGGCAGTTTTTGAGAAACACGGAATGCATTGGAGCGCGCATACCGAACAGTGGCAGTTGAGCAGGTTGCGGCAGCTGATTGTTGTGTGTGCTCCGATGCATTCCGTGCTTTTCGAACACTGTCAGCCTGCCTGCCAGCTTCTCGCTGCACTGCTTTTGGTGCGCCAGCACCTTTGGCATTTACTGCAGATAGTTCCGGCATGATCAGCCAAAATCTTTCTTCTATCCCCCATGACTGTGGTTTTGAACACAGCCAGCGTTTTCGATTGAAGGTTAATGGCTGAAGCTTCATCTAAATATACATCCATGACTGATTTTCTGGTTGAGTTGAAGCTAAATTCATTAGACTATGGACATGTTCGTTTGGGTGTCAAAATTGGGCCTTCGAGGCTTGACTTCTTTGAAACCTCAGGTAGGTGCGTATGCATCGACCTATTGAATTTAGTTTCAGGCATTAAACTTAAGTTGGTTCCCTCTGAAACTTTCAGAAACTCAGTCTTGTTTCCTATAATGGATTTTGAGCAGGCTCAACGTAATCACGTTGCCTCAGATTCTTGCAACACATTTCAAGATGATAAATCGAAAGCTTCCGTCTGAGGCTTAATTTTGGCATACAGTCGAACATACCTACTGTATCTCAGCCGCAGTATAACAATCGATGTCTGCTGTGCAGTACTAACTCTCACGTAGAGCTGCGAGCCCTGCGAGAGTGTGTGCGGTTATATATATGTAGATACAATATAAAATTGTTTTTGGTTAAAGAATTTTATTTCATTATATAGTAGCTTATCTCTGTGCACTATACCTAGTATGAAACACTGTTTACAGTAGTCACCACAGCTAAATGCTTTTGGCGTAAACAAATTGTGGACTAGATCAATTATGAAGCTTCATGTATGTAGCGTAAAGATGAAGTCAACTGACCGCTTCCCCAAGTGGGCCTACCACTTCCAGCAGTTCATGGTGCAGATAAGCACCCGACAGAATCCTGAAGAATGCACGGATGCTTCAATCTAGATCATCGAAATATTCCCCCCCCCTCCAGGGCTAAGCTATAGCTGAGTATTGGGTAAAGTCAGTTGCTTATTTTTCACCACTATGAACTGAGATCCAAAGATGTATCATCCTAAAATTATAGTTTACTCGATAAATAACCGCTCTGTCTTCCTTTTCTATTTTTTCCAGTACTTTGAAAGCCATATTCTAGCCAGTCTCATGTTCTAGTATTAGAGTTATAACTAGCCAGTAAATGCTACCTGTACTCAATCTTCATACCAAGTATATGTCTAAACGCCCATGCCAGTATCTTGTACTACATTCCATGCGAAAAATTTTCTTCTGCCTTTAGTTACTTATTGTAGTTTTTTAGTTTATTAATTACTGTGCTTTCTATTTTATATCGGTAAGCTCAAGGTCCGTTGAGCTATTTTCCATTTATTTGCAATTCTGTTGACTAATAATAACTTTTTCAAGTCTTACAACACCCTGAGCCACTTTCTATTCTACCTTTTAACTCAAAATTTCTAACGTGTCCTAAAAAAACATTGCGCATTTTTCTGACAGTGCGCATCTCAAAAGCCAAATTCCACCTGGGGCTGGGAAGGATCGACAACGTTTGGATCTGGAGGGACGGTCACACCATGAGCTCCGTACCGGGCTCCTCCGTTTGGGACACACTGGACCCAAATGACAACTCCGACTGCGCTATCATGCGCATCATCGCCTACAAAAACCCAAGAGGGAGGGTTATTGATACGCCATGCTATCGAAGTGCCTACCCGTTATGTTCCCTACTCGGGACCTATGAGTTTTGAAGCCACAGAGAATTTCAGCAGATAGCGGTGCTTTTTCTCTTTAAGGAGTTGACTTAACGGTGTCGGTGGGGAATATAGAAAAAACGGCTACATTGGTTCTAGTAGAAATTTAAATTTCTGTATGGTCCGTTTGAGTATTGAAACTACCGCCGTACATGCGCTGCGCCAAGGCTGGCATTTCTGGCACCAGTAGCAGCTAGTTTTTTACTCTGCATAATTTTGAATTAACGAACACTTATGCTCTTTGATGAATAATTTCCCGTGGGGTATTTAAATTTTTTCTTCGATAAAGACGGCAATTGTCCGAAGCGCTCGTTTCGCTGAGGATGGATAGATTACGAACGCCCAATGCATTCAGTTTCATAATTTGATGAATATCAGAGATTTTATTTAAATAACATAAATAAAGCGCGATTTTCTTGTAGTTTCATATTCACTGAAGGTAGAAGCGTTATTATTAAAAAAATCAACGTTAGGTCTAACAGTGAGCTTGCTGTAGAGGGCGAATCTTGTTCCACACGATCTTGTTTCGACTAGCATCTATATACCGTTATTTATATTCGCCACGCTCAAAGTTTTTCGATATGTATATATATATATATATATATGTTTCTATCGTGTCCACTGTGCTTCTTTCCTTCTGAATGTATCATGTGTTAATCTTTTAGCAGCTTACTTTTTTCTCTCCCAGGTGTTGTTCTAGTTTACTTTTTGTCTTCACTTTCTATCTGCATCTAGGCTTCAGCTATTGATAAGAGGCCTAAATCCTATGAAAGTAAAATGATTAGATAACTGGCCGTAGACGGACCAAAAGGCCCATTACCAGAGTTATATCCATTATATGAGAATTATTTTGGAACATAACGGTGATACTCTGATACTAAGAATATTGCTTTGAGAATTTTTCAGAAAGGAAAGATGCATTGCTCTTGATAGTGAAAAGCTAGTAAGTGCAGTTAAATTTCATGTCGCGGAAGCTAGTACAAAAAAAAAAAACCAGACCGGATTCTTACTGACGACAGAGCTTATAGTATATACCAGCACTTTTCACTTATACTTTATTACATTTCCCGTTTGCAAGAGAATTTCTTTTTAGGTGATTTTCTAGTGACATTTTGATTGAGGGCTGCTACATTCGAAGGCTGACCAAATAATGCATTTCGCTGAAGCATTTTTATTTTCAGGTGGTGAATTTTTCCAGTATTCACATTAGCCCAGATATTTCTTCAATGAAAATTTGCATATCTGCAGCCAGAGAATAATATCACAATTTTCACTTGCGGCACAATTTTATGATTTTCTCGGTAGTCACATCTATCATATTCCAGAAGTTTTATGAGAAATTATTTCATGATAAGCTGAGTGTAAGATTTTTATTTCTTTCGATACGGTAAGCTACTTCACTGAATATATGACTGCAGTGTGAGTCATGCGTGTGGATTGTGGAATAGGTGTGACGAATTTTTTATTGTATTGAGCTACAGAATGCTTTATATCTTGCTGCGCGTACGCAGTTACATAGACTGAGTCGTAGATCTAGGACTTTGAAAGACTTTATTCTATTTTAGCATTCACTCTACATATACATAGGTACTAGATACATCCTATTCTACGATATCTACCAAAGTACACAGCATGATTATATGAATAGAAGGTTTAATATTTGAAAAATGGTATTAAAGTTTATTTACCTTATGTGTTTATATATATGTATATATATCTAGACTAGAGCACTCTGAGAGCGCATACCTCCGCCAAGTAAGGCAACATTGACAAAAAATTCAAATTGGTTCTGAAACTATAATGTTTTCTGTATAAACACCAGAACCTGGTCATTTGTGCTTTTTGACATTAATAACAGCTTCTGTAATTTTCTTGAAAGTCATTCCGCAACTTTCTGTTATGTTCTTACATGCATTCAGACAAACATTAGTCAAACTCACAATCGGAGAAATTGATCATCACCAAATTTTGGTCTTCTGTGTCTTTCAAGGTTTTTACCAATTTTTTCAAATTTCGTGAAGATCCGTTCCTAACTTTTTGAGTTATATTGCAAACTGACAAACACTCTGACAAACATTAGTCAAGCACACAGATATCGCCAAAATTTAATCATTGATGTATTTAACCATTTCTAACTATTTATCGAAATTTTTATAAAGATCCTTTCATAACTTTTGCTACATCGCTAACAAACATAAAGTCAAACATAGAAACAAGCACACGAACGGACAAACAGAGCATCACATTTACTCTTATTAATGTACCTAACAACTCATGTAAATTTCATGGCGCTGAGAAAAGAGGCGGACAAGCACACGGTTGAACTGATCTTCACCAAGACTTAATCAACTATTACTCCTAACATGCCCAACAATCCTTGTAAATTTCGTGAAGTGCCGCCGTCAGCTTTTCAAGTGATTTTGGTGATAGACAAAAGACAGACAGACACTCTCGACAGAAGCATAGCCTCCTTGGCGGAGGTGAATTTAAATATTCATATCTACTGTAGACAACGTGCGAATAAGAGGATATCATTTAGTCAACAATATGAACATATACTTGAACGTAAATAAGCATTCATGCATCCAATCACAAATAATAACAGCAACATATTACATGAGGAGGAAAGAGCTGAGGAAAGAGCTGGTTTATTTCTAATAACCTGTATGTAGCGAGTCAATTTAAAATACACGACTAATTACTAATTTAAAATTATGGCATGAATTACAATATTATTGTTACGGCACCTCAGTTAGAAAATAATGAAATAGTTCGTTTCCAGTTATATATCAATGCAGGAGAAGAATTAATTATAATACATTATGAACACCTTACTGGCTTTTTCATTATCCTGATAAACTTTAAGTGCATAAAAAATGAAGCTTTATTAAACTGCATACGTTCATTAAACACAGATACGTAGTGTAGCACAAAATGTATTTATACAATTTCCTTTATATTGTGAATTATACATATTTCCATATCTGAAAGAACTTGCATATATACTTGGAAACAAGTAAAACTCAGATATTTAGTTACTTGACTAAAGCAACATAAAAGTAAAATTGATCTTATCTTATATGGGCACAAATGTTAAATATTATAGCAACATATTCGGAAAAATAGTGAAAAGTTACTTGACTTTCAATGACAGTGCACCTCAAATCAACAAAGACTTTATTACTTTATTAGCTGATGAAAGTGGGTAAAATATAAAGTGAGACCTGTACCTAAAAAGCGTTTACCGTTGGTATAGTTTGTAATCCATATGCATTGTTTCCAGTGCCTGTTTTCCAACTATTTTAATAATTATTTCAACACTAAATAGTAACAGCCATAAATATTTTACATGGTGTCGTATAACAAATTGGAATATTTGCAAGCCTGTTTGGAAAAGAAAAAATTAAAATCAACCATGAAAATATTTCCTCTTCTGTGGCCGTTTTCTAATGCTTACTTAACGTTTATATCACTTTAAAGAGCTGCTGTCAGTCCTTGCTAATTTCTACTGACAGTAAAGGGATTGCACAGGAATAGTTTGAAAATGATTTTTTTATTTTGTAAAAAAAACCTAAATTTGAAAATGAAACCTAAAATCTACTGAAGAGAATGAAACATTAGCTTAAAAAACTGTCATTTATGGGTTATACTTATGGTATTAAAATCAGTACTGACTCATGATGCATGAAAAAGTAGGCACTCAAATTTGAAGGTGAAGAAATATGACCTCTTTAGGTTTATTTGCATACATTGTACTGTACGAATTATGTTCAGCAAGGTGTGAGTTCCGCACATTAGGTGTACACTGTACAGTGCTAGCGTGTCCGTAATTCCCTAATGGACTTAGGAAACCAGAAAATATTGGCCGATTTAGTGGACTCTGCACAGCAGAGTAATTTGCCTACTGGAATGCTAGTGGAACCCTGAGATTGTAAGGCCTGGCCGCTGCGCTGCAGTAAATTTTTGCTTCATTTATTGGTGGATTGTCAGGAAAGCAACACTGGCCTGATCTTGGCCTCTTCTGCTCTGTGTAACAGGTAAGGAAGAGAATAAGACGTTGTTCAATTTATAGGTAATAAAATATAGCATTTTATAATAATAAAACATAGTAAATAGTTAATTGCAGGGTTGATAGCGGGGTCTCCTCAGAGCTTCATGAGGGTAGCGAAGGGAAGAATGTTTTGATATTACTGCTAAACTATGTCAGACGGCAGTCTTGGTGTCAATAGCGACTTCGTTGTAACCTTCAATAAGAAAAAATGGTCTCAGGATGTAATTAGTGTTGCTTAAAGGTTAGAATAGTGTAATTAACTTTTTAAGTAACTTTTTCCCAGTTACTATAGTGTTAGTATTATCATTATGGTATTAGTATTGTTATTAGCATGTTTATTGCTCTTCGCGTCATTTTACTGTAGAGAGCATGTGATTCAATTTTTTTTTGTATTTGACAATTTCAGGCAATTATTTATTAGACGAGACTGTTGAGCATTTTTTTTAATCAATGCTGCACAAAAAAGGATAGAAAGCTACATCGAAGATAACTGCAGTTTCAAAAATTTATGTATCTAGTATTTTATTGGTTTTTCAGAAAAAAAACACGAAATGATATCAAGGGCACCAGTATTGCTGGTGATTGCGGCAGCTCTCCAGTCATGCGCTGTGATATTCTTACCTGTGAAGGATGTGCGCCTGCCTAACTATTTCATAGACCACCTGGAACTTGCTTCTACAAAATGTGAGTATTGCATGTAACAAATGAATATGAATGGGTAGTTTTTATCCTGCCGCTGTAGCAATGCGGTGCTTATCTGGGCTACGTAGGAGGCTATATTAGTCTGTTGGCAACCTGTGAGTTTTGAGATCAAGGCTTCTGAGGTTATGCTAAGCTGCGAGGTGTGGGTTTCCACAAGACCTGTTGTTACCTCCGCCAAGGAGATTATGTTTTCGTCGGGTTTGTCTGTCTGTCATCAAGATAACTCAACAAATTGTGGCCATATTTGGACAAAATCTACAGGGATTGTAAGATATGGTAGGAGGAACAGTTGAAACTTTTTATGAAGATGCGTCCATCCGTTTGTTTGTTTGTCTGCCTCATTTTTTCAATACCATTACTCAAACAGTTATGGAATGGTTTATATGAAATTTATATGAGTTATTAGATATATCACGAAGACTAAATTACCAAATTTTTGTCACGATCTGTTTGTTCGTTCGTTTATCACTGTTTTTATCACCCGCGAACGAACTGAGAAAGGTGATAATGTTTGCTTTGAAGATTTACGTATATATTTAAATTGTATAAAAGTTTATACCATAAATTAAGTAGAGGACTACTTAAGAAAGGAGCAAAACTTATCAAATGCCATCAATCAACGAAGTTGCTACAACGCAAATGCGAGTGCAAATAGAAGCCAAGTGAGATAGAGCGTCAGCTTGCAAGAACACACTATGAAGAAAAACACACAAAAAAAAAAAACAGAAAGGAAATCCTCGAAATAATAAAAAGCATGTAGCAAATATTTTTTGCCTATGCATCACATCATTGCTCGATACAGGATCTATTGTTGAGGATGACCAGGAAATGAGCGAAATACTAAGCCGTCAATATCAAATGTCTTTAGTGACAAAATTCATAATTCAAAATCCTGAAATTCCAAGACTTGATTCAACTACAAACTACCTAACGGATTTTGAGTTCACAAAACTAAGCATTGAACTAGCCATTGACAAACTTACTTTGCGGCAACAGTGCAGCGGGACCAGATGATGTGCCTGTAAAAATCCTCAAGATGTGCAAGCTAAGCATCTCTTATGAATATAAATGTGGCGAAAATCAATGGATGATGGATTAATTCCACTCACCTACAAGCACGCGATTATTTCACCTATTCCTAAAGCTGGAAATAGCATAAATCCAGCCACTATAGACCTGTCTTCCTGACCAGCCACGTAGTTAAGACGTGTGAAAGGGTGCTTAGAAAATACCTTGTACGTCATTTAAAAACCAATTACCTGCTTACATCAAATCAACAGGGCTTTCGCCATAAAAGTTCAACCACTTTGCAGCTGCTTGAGCATTATGACTCTATTCTAGACCTACTATGCCAAGGCAAGAGTGGGGTTGTAATATATTTAGATTTTACTAAAGCCTTCGATAAAGTAGACAATGGAATACTGATACTCAAACTCGTCAAGATGGGCATCCGTGGAATTTGTATTAGATGACAAACCGAACCCAAAGGGTAATTATAAAAAATAAAGTGTCCAAACGACAGCCGGTACTCAGTGGAGTCCCAAAAAGCACCGTGCTTGGTTCAATACTTTTCCTCATCATGATAAATGATATGGGACTCTAATGCAACTTTGCCGTTCCCTCATCGTTCGCTGATGACACACGGATATTAGCAGTGGTACAATCAACGGCGGACGTACGGAATGTGCAACTAGATCTAACCAATATCTTTCACTGGACATCGGTAAACAACATGACCTTCAACGAATCATAATTTGAACTTTTACGATACGGAAAAACTTCTCCCTTACTGAATCTACGTCCTACACGACGAGAGAGGGAGCGAAATCGATAGAAAGCAAATTTTAAGGGATTTTGGAATGAGAATACAAGATAATGCCACTTTTGAAAATCACGTGGCTCGAGCTGTTACCATAGGTAGGAGCGGATGGGTGCTTCGAACTTTCTCTGTACGAGATGCAGACACAATGCTCACCTTATGGAAACAATTGATAGTACCAAAGACTGAAACTTACTTGGCGCATGCTTACTGAAAGTGCCGGATAAACCTGCTGTAAGCGGGCATGTGAACTGTGGAGATAACTCGCTGCTAGCCATCCCTCTGGTCACGGACAGCAGCATCACCTCTGCAGAAGATAGGTGGCGTACATAACGTCACCTGGACCTCGTCCGAAGTATCATCAGAGGCATCAAAGGTATATATATATATATATCTGTATGTCTGTGCAACACCCAATAAGTGGTCATAGGATCTGAGCAATGTTCAAAATTTGTTGTAGGGAGTTTTGTGGGTTGACCTACATGTGACCCATGCTTAAAAGCTAAACTTACCTGGCCGTAAAAAAACGACGGTTTTGAATTTTCTCTACCGCAGCAGATCATCTGGAGAACGGGGCGTTCTATTTATTTCCTAAGTTATTATTGAAGAGCTAGTCGCTCTAGCCTCGATCATAAAAAATGACTTCGTTGAATTTGCCCCCTACCGCGGATGATGGTCTTACGCCACCTAGTCGTTCTAGTTAATATTTTTGCTTCTTAGCACAATAACTAAAAATTAATAACTAGAGCATTCTGAGAGCGCATACTTCCGCCAAGCGAGGCAACGGCAATGAAAAATTCAATTTGGCTTTGAAAGCATGTTTTTCTTTGTATCAACTCCAAAATCGAATTATTTGCGCCCTCTGATGGTATTAACAGTCTATGCAATTTTTCGTCAAGAACCGTTCATAACTTTTAGAATTATGCTGCTAGCAAACATCATGACAAACATGAGCCAAACATACCAACGAATAAGCCGATCTGCAACAAAATTTAATCATATATGTCTTCTGACATTACTAACAACTCCTATATATTGCATAAAGATCCATCCATAATTTTTGAGTTATTGTGCTAACAAGCATAAAATAAAAAATAGTGACAAACAAATGAACAAACAAACAAACAGATCACTCCAAAAATTTGGTCATTTACTCTTCGTAATATACCTAACAACTCATGTAAATTTCATTAAAATCTGTCCCTAACTTTTTGAGTTATGGCATTGAGGGAAATGAGGCAGACAAACAAAACAAACAAACAACCAAACAAACAAACAAACAAACAAACAAACAAACAAACAAACAAACAATCGGATGGACGAATCTTAACCAAAAGGTAATCATCTGTTCTTCCTAATATAAAATTCCTGTAAATTTCACCAAAATCCGTCCATAACTTTAGTTATCTTGGTGTACATCGGTTTGCTTGTTTGCATGTTTGACTCATGTTTGTCGTAATGTTTGTTAGCAGCATAACTCAGCTCAGTGTTTATTAGGAGCAATATTGACTGCTGGCCAAGAAAAAAATGAAATGCTTTTTCAGTGTATCGCCGAAGGAAAGCTTGGTGTTGTTTTGTCTAGCGTGTTTATCTGCTATGTTTCATAATTCACATTGGCAGTTGCAGTGCAGCATACATAAGGAAGTTTAATACGGAAATGAAACTCAATGAAGGAAGGTCATCAGAATTTTTTCGCCTTAACTTTTGGCAGTACGGGCACTCTAGTGTGTAATAAAACTCTAGGAAGCGCTATCATCCATTCAAGCTTCAATTTGAAGTAATTATTTCTTGTCGTTAGTTCACGAGGCACGGGCCACTAGTTTAAAGTATTACTAGGGGTCTACGCTGTCTTCAATGAGTGCAGTAACCTACTACGTGAACAATTCATATATGTCGGTTCCTGCACTATTCTTCGCATTTTTTCCAGAAGCGTTTTTCCCGTTTCCACTATTGATCTTCTAACTAACTTTACCAATTACGAGCTCAGAAAAGACTCGCAGTGTGAAAGAAGTGCAATTAGGAACTATGCTTCCACTTATTGGTACTTCAGTCGTCACCAGTTCTTAGATTTCTGGAATATAATAATAATGACAGATATATATTAATTCCAAGAAGCTTCAATAGAGAAGGAGGGAGCCTTGTGGCCCAGTTACAGACTTGCCAGCGAGTCAACAAGATCTCTTATAGCTGTGAGACACTGATTGGTGGAAAAGACGGGGGAGCACTGAGTTTCACGGGGGAGCAGCAGACGAATC
>LQNS02278169.1:8712689-8728021 GCA_001587735.2 Parhyale hawaiensis | reverse complement strand
TGTTAGGAGAAACAGATGATTCACTTTTGGTGAAGATCAATTCAACTGTTTGGCTGTTTGTTTGTGTGCCTCCTTTTACCTGGTTACATAACTCAAAAAGTTACAGATTTTTTCATAAAATTTGCAAGAATTGTTCGGAGTATTACGAAAAGTAAATGACCACATTTTTGTAATGATCTGTTGGTCTGTTTGTCTCGTTGATTATTTATGTTTGCCAGTAACAAAATCCAAAAATAATGAACGGAACTTTATGAAATTTAAAGGAACTCATAAACCAGTTGCAAGGCACAAGTAACCAAATTTTGGTGATGATCTGTTTGTTCATTTGACTATATATTGGTCTTAATGCTTGTCAAGATGGAACTCAAAATGTTACTAATAGACCTGCAGGAAAATTACAGACTGTTATTAATGACAAGAGGAACAAATGGCGGAATCTTGGCGATGATAAAAAAGAAAGATTATTTTTTTTCTTAAAAATTGCATTGCTTGGTGGAGCTATGCCTTCTCAGAGTGTTCTTGTTGTATAGTGAGCTTGTAATACAATTTTCCATGTTTGCCATTATAGCAATGAACGAGTCATTATTAATTTTTTCACCGGCGAGCATTTGATCACTTTGCCATTTTTAATCTGATTTTTAATATGATTAATTTTTGACTTTCAATTTCAGTCGCGAGTATTTCCTCGTGTTGTATTATCAGCATAATTTGTAAGTGGCCCAATATCTCAAACGACGCAAAAAAAAAAAAACTTTGTAGCAGCACCAATAGTAAAACCGCTGTAGTTATGACGTCACTGCAGGGCTGTTGCCTACCAATGGCGGACCATTCCCTTAGACTTAAATAGCCTCTAATGGTCCGATTGGTCCTCTCCCAATGGCCGATACAATAAATCAATCTGGAATGCAGGCATTGGAAAACATCTGCCATGCCAATCTGGCGGCTCCAAATTGGTATTTTGGAATTAGGAATGCATGGAACTGTAATTCGAAGCAATCGCGTTTCGATAGCGAGCAATCAATAATAAAATTAGTGATTTCTAAAAAAAAAATAAACACCCAATATTGAGGATGGCATTGTGCTTAATATTTTTGCATTAAATATCGCTGTATAATACGCCAGTCAGTTTCTCTTTACTATTTATAGTTTTTAATCAACATTCGTCATAACGACAAATTATTATAGACCAGTATACTCGGTAATTAAAATTGTTGACATCTAATTTACACGAAAACCCTTTATTTGTTAATGTGCTTAGTTGGGATTTTGCCAGAACAGAAATATTGCAGCCGCTTCCTTGTGCTTCGAGTGAAAATATCGGAAGAAGTACCTACATTTTATTGAGCTTATTTCCGTACCAGTAAAACATTACAGTTCTTCTTCCCGCGCTGCTAAGAAGAAAATCCAAAAATGAGACAATTTTCTTACTACCTATACAGTTGTCCCGTGCCACAGCAGCATTTATGATACATGCACATATTTATGTGTTATTTATATGCTCAAGTTTCTGCCTCTAATGCCGGTGCCACTCTAATCCCGTCACCTGGTCAATTTAGGAGCCGATGTTCAACTCGCACGTTCTTCAGTTTATATATTCTTTCCAGTGGTATCTTGGATACCAACTGTTACCATGTAATCTGGACGATCTGCAAGCTGAACCTCTGCCCACAAGTTGAGCTTACGATTACATAACGTTTTTCCGGCATTTCACGATGTGATTCCTGGCAAATCAGCGCATATATATAATATACAATTTAAACCTAGATAAACAACTCCTAATAAATACGCCGACTATCATGAATAAAAGCTAGCGTTTTGGTAAAACTGTACTTCCCATCAACAGAGGTATTAAAATTAACCTAACAGCTATGAATAAGAAAGGAGTATTTTTTTTTTTTTTATTTCCATAATGGGGGGGAGAGGAGCAAGGGCGTAGGTCCTATCAGAGGGGAGTCTAAAATGTGACTGAATAGAGCCACCTTCGACTGAACAGAGCCACCTGGAGGAGCCGGACGCCAGTGCCTGTACAGTCAGTGCAGTGGTCAGTGCACTGGCGTCCGGCTCCTCCAGGTGGCTCTGTTCAGTCACGTTTTAGACTGCCCTCTGATAGGACCTACGCCCTTGCTCCTCTCCCCTCCATTATTGAAATAAAAAAATTACTCCTTTCTTATTCATAGCTGATAGGTTAATTTTAGTACCTCTGATGATGGGAAGTACAGTATTCCCGAAACGTTAGCTTTTATTCATGATAGTCGACATATTTTTTTTAGGTATAATATACATGATACACTCACGATGGTAATTATTATCAGAGCACTGGTAATCCTGAAAGTTTACTAAGCTTGATTGTGGATACAAGTCTCTGTGAGTAGCTCTATAATTACCGCATCTATTACCAAAAAGCTACCATCGTTTATTTATTTATTTTCCTTTAAATCTATGTACCTGAATAAAGCTGGCACTTGCAATAACATCCTGGCAAGACCATAAGACGGTGTAGATCCCAGAAGCCAATGATTGCACTGCAGTCGCCAACGCGCTTCTAGGCATTTCGAGAAATCCCTTTCTAAGATTCCCAGCTGCCCGCATTCTATATCATAAAATTATAACGCATCGTTTTTCAAAATCGAAACGCCTTCTCGGAGCTCCATAAAAATCTCCTTCGACTAACTTTATTACCAGTCGTTGCCAAAGGAATTTGCCTGAGAAATGGTACGGAGTGGGTGCGACAATCGCTCAAATGCCTCCACTTAGGCTGATTTGAGGATCTGGTCAGGCGCAGGATGCGAATACATCAGTGAAATTGTGTTTTTTTTTTTATCTACGCTTTGCAGAGATTACGAAGTTAAGATTAGGTGCTGCTGGAAAGGACTACAGTTTAACCATTCAATGTTATATCATATCCGCATTCTGCGTCTGTTTCTATGTTTATTTATTTATTTATCCCTACGCAATTACAACGTACTTTTTCCCTGTCATCCACTCTATAATAATACACAGTTTTTCGTCGCTTGCTGCTGGCTGGCTTGCTTGCTCCAATGTTGGTCGTTCCCTCCGATACGCTGTTGAGGATTTAGATAGGAGGAAATTCATCTGCTGAAAACTAAGCTGAGATACCATGAAATTTCAGCCCTTGGAGTAACGGTGACAACGATAGCTTCCAAAATATATGGTCAAAAATAGAAATACTGCATTTTCTGACTCTCGCTTTACTTTGAAAACTAGCTCGGTACTTTTTGATATGACGATGATAATTCTTCTTATGAGCGTGGCAGATGAAACGCGGTATCTTTGATAGAGCTTTTGATCCTGTTGGGCATAAACTATACAGCATATTTTTTAGCTTAATTTCTTCGTGAGAGTTCGAAAGACTCAGTCTTCGTTGGAGTATTCGTTCCTTTCGTGCATAAAGCATTTCGCTTATGCTTTCTTTTGTTATATCTCTTCGTAGTAGTTGAAACCAAGGAGGTTCTAATAGAGAGGAGTGCACCCTATCTATTTATCCTACGGGAACGTTGCGAGTAAACTTTTCCCTCAAACTGGCTGAGTGGCTTATCCAATCGGAGAGCGGCATTGCCTCACACAGCAGATATAGAAACGAGTCCTGAGCTCAAATTTTTATAGTCATTAACCATCGTCGAAATTCCGAGCGGATGGAAGTATGTAAAGGAAACTTGTATCCTGTATACCATCTGATGATGAAAATAACAGGGTGCTCACCCTGTTATTTGAGGAACTGCTTGTCTGTATCTTCCTTAACTATATGTGTTGTCCACTGCCAATTCAGCCAGTTTAAGATCTCCAAACGCCAGCTTCAGTCACGTGACAAAGCCATGTGTTTACTCGCCCAGGGAAGGCTTGCGCGTACTCCTCCCATTGAAGCTCCTTGCTTGAAACTTCACGCTGAACAGACGTCTTTTTATACTGAATTTACATTGCAGCCAAGTTTCGCCCCTAAAGGTTCAACTATCGGCTGGTATCCAGGTTACGGTAACCCTGAGCATTGCCGGCGAATTCTCTTGACTGAACTATATTTTCTTACTTCTGCTCAAGGAGCTTCAATAGAGAAGGAGGGAGCCTTGTGGCCCAGTTAGAGACTTGCCAGCGAGTCAACCAGATCTCTTATGGCTGAGATGCTCATTGGTGGAAAAGACGGGGGACCACTGAGTTTCACGGGGGAGNTGTTCCTTATTTTCTTTCTTAATTGAACGTGCGTCTTCCAAAGTAAAATCTTGAGCAAAACACTGCAGTAAACTTGAATGCAAGTCCAGTCAGCGTATGTGCAATGTGAGTGCACCTTATCCATGATACTGTCTGCTATACTCAAATGTCTGCTTCAATGATATGCTGAAATTTTGGCCTATGAAGCAACATCTGCTCCATCAGTGAAAAACAGTAAGCTAAAAGAAATAATTGTCTACTGCCCGTGAAATAGTTGTCTACTGCCCGACGAGTCGTGAGTGTTCCGTTAATCCTCTGCCGAATTTATGCGTCGTGACGTGGAAAAAAAAGTTAATATAGCATCGGACTCCAGAAGCTTCATATATATTGTTCCGATTTCAAGAAGTGTTTCAAGCAGGAAGTGCATTCAGATTAAGGGAAAAAATCCCACTTTCGCTATCTTCTGCAACCTGGTCATCGATCTTTATGAAAACGTAACTTAATTACAAAATCTGCAACTTGGTCTATTTTTCGCCTATCTGTTTCCTTAAGAGCAGACACGAAATAAATAAATACACGAAGCGTTTTATTATAATAGGATACCCGCGCTTTATCTTACAGGGGAGATATTTTGCTCTCGCAAAACTCAAGACAGTACAACTTGCATTTTATCAATGAAAGATCATGCCTACAGGTATGAGACCTATTTTACAGCAAAATACACTGGGAACTGGAACACTAAAAGGCTAATCACAAACTTATTACCGTCTTTTTTTACAGCTGGGCCATCTAGTTAACGCGAATATTCGACTAATTGGTATGGCTAGAACAAATTACTGATGTAGTGGATTGTGAACACAACTGGAGCACTAGGGCTACATGACAAATTTTTCCTGACCACCCAAAAAATATAAGTTTATTTTCTCGGTATTTTTTGGAAGCGCGGGGATGAGTAGGTACCGTATCTACTGAAATTGAAAACGCAGATCGCCTGATATTTTTCTTGGAACTCAAACAAGCAGGCGCAGCTGTGATTATATTATACCTCTGACAGAATGCTCAGCAACTACAAAAGCGAAAAGAATTAAGCAACTGGCGTGGCGACCAAAAAGAATATTAGGGATATAGAAGCACAATTACCAACAATGCACAGGCTTTAATGCAAATTCGCTGTCATCATTTTGGAAGCCAGTCACTCTGTATATTAAAGTAAATAATAAAAC
Organism: Parhyale hawaiensis; assembly: GCA_001587735.2. NCBI lineage: Eukaryota > Metazoa > Arthropoda > Malacostraca > Amphipoda > Hyalidae > Parhyale > Parhyale hawaiensis. The sequence continues at coordinate 8,722,637 of LQNS02278169.1, read as the reverse complement.
AGTTCCATTACCAGCATGATTAACAGTAGTTACACATACATCAATATATTTAGTGATGTTTTCCCCTCAATGTCCAGCTCAACTTTGCAACTGCACTGCAGCATGACAGTTTAATTTCGCTTCGAGATGCAACAAAACTTTGCTTTCCACCCCTCCAGGAACCCGACGCGCAAACCTCAGCGGCTCTGTGCGAATGGGCCAGTTCGTCCGTCTTCTGTCAGCTTTCTAATTCTCTGGAAATGCCGCAGCTCTTTAGCAAATTCCCCTTTCCGTAATAGTCTTTCATTTTTCATGAGTGATAACGAAATCATTTTCGGGCATTACCTCCCGCCAAATTCTCGCCAATCCCATCTACCAGAACCTAATGGAGCGGCGCTCCAAAAAATTCCAAATATTTTGTGTTTTTGTATTTGTCATTCCGGAGGCAGCAAAAAAAAGAGGGGAAGCACTCGTGGTTGTGGTGGTTGCATTTATGCACCGGAAACAGTTGCGGGATTTTGTCCATCCAGGAATATGGAATTTGTTCCAACTCGTTGCCTAACATCAAAAATATTTTATGCTTCGACTTGTCCAGAGTAACAGTTTTTTTCTTCTTCTTCTTCTTCTTCTTCTTCTTTTTGTTTGCAACAGCAGTGTAGCATCTGCATAGCGATAAAACTTTCAATCGCACCTAGTTGTTGCGATTGGGCTTCAATTTAGGTTAGTTCGCTTTAAAACAACAACTAACTGCCATTTTTTAATCCTTTCGATAAACTTCAATACTATCACAACATTATTAATTTGTTTGACAGTTAAATTCACCTTATAACGCTGGGCATTTAAAGGGTACACCGGAGTTTAATAAATAAATTGAAATAATATTTTCAGCATCTGCCTAAAATTCAAATGCAGTACTCATTTGCTATCACAGAACTTGTCTATGGTATAAAAACCATTATAATGTAAGCCATTATATAGGTATTTAGTGGGCAATTGAGAAGTTGACTAAAATGCCTCAGTAAATATTGCTTTGCTCTTACCCTTGGCGAACATTTGGCGATCAGTAATCACGTTTATATATACCCTGACTTGCTCATTTGTAGTGCACACCCTGACCATGATCAGTGATCAGTATGCTAATATGCTAACATATAACGATAATGATGATGATTTTTTCTGCTGTTTAGAATAAATTTGAATACCTGAAACAGCTATCTCGACAGTCACACCCCTGCCTCGGGAGAGAAGCCCTTCAGATTTCTAGAGCCATTCTAGAGCCAGACCCTCACATTTGAATGCAGAGTCGTTTTATAACCCACAATGGAGGAAGGGCGATAAAGAAGACGCTCAAACACTGCGTCTGAGAGAATAAATATTCTTTGCTCCCTTTTATTAAACATGCGTCGTTATATATTGGTAGTAATTCAAAGGTTTGTTATTTCTTATTAGAATGAAGTTTGATGTATTATGAGCTGACAGCGACGTTCACAGTATTATTATTTCCATAGGAATGATGGGTACAATTTCGTGGGTTAACTCAAGTTTTTATTTTATTCGTTATCAGTGAAAAGGGGGCCAGGTTTGTTGGCGAAAGGAAATATTTAGATTAGATAGGCGGCAGTAGACGAACCAATAGGCCCATTCCCAAAGAGACACCAGAACTTATGCTCCAGCCCTCTATGAGCTATAGCCCTTATGTTAGTAGGATACAAAGGATTGTAGAAAAGAGAAAAAAAAGAGGAGGAAAAAAATCTCAGCCAAAGAGACGATCATGAATGCACACAAGCACGAACAATAGCCGCTGATATACGGAGTTATAGATGTCAGACTGTGTAGTTGGAGCAAAAGAGAGAAGAAGACGGATTAAGGTGGCCTCGGATGCTTTGGCCGTTAAGAGTGTGCGACTCTTGGAGGAAGGGTTATTAGCTGTGGAGGATGTCTCTCCCAATGTATGTCAAGACGATTTTTAAACGAGTAGACTGACTCCGCACGTGCTAAAAGGCCATGCTTATCTTATGTATAATGTATACAGAATATATATATTTAATGTAGCAGAATGAAGACTGGTGTTGCCATAGGTTAACAAAGACTTTTAATATTATCAGTGGAGATAATCATCATAATATTTTGCGCCGCCAGAGAAGCTGACACCTCAGTCATTTCAAAGAGCGGCCAGATATCCTGTTAGGGAAGACAAGCAAAGCGAGCTGCGGTATAGAAGCCAGACGGCCCAGAAGACCGAGTATATAAAAACTATATACTGAATGCGGCGCTTTCTAATGTATCAAATCAGATAACTTTTATTAACAAGACTATAGGTTCACAAATACGATAACAAGTAACTAACTAAGTAGTGGCCACCTAATTAGTCTCATAATTAGGTGGCCACTCACAAGGAAAGTGCGTGAGTACATTGAGCCTACACCTGCAGACATGATTGGCATTAGGTAACGCTTTCTCACGCAAAAATAAGATAACATAAGAGAGTAAGAACAATTTTACAGAGACTTGAGACTTTGCCAGTGCCTCTAGCTAATCCCTGTACTGTGTGACTCAAAAACACTTTTTCATGAATATTAAAACGGGAGTGTACCGATATAATTATAATAACTAGCGTGACAAAGGGGCTATACAGTAGTAGTAATAATAATGGCATACATTAATTTTCATTCAGAAACTCGCTCATTAATATAACAACAGGCTCACATAGAGTCCAACTGCACCTCGAATAATGGATAATCATACATTAAACGGCTAAAAAACGGTACAGTAAGAAAACAGTGGGGAAAGACATTAGGTACATCAGCTGAAGTTTGCGTGAAGCAACAAACCTAACTAAGCTAACCGGACAAACTTAGCTAAACTAACCGGACGCTAAAAATAGAAAGTACAGGGATCCGTAGCGTAAGTGAGTCTCACTTTCTGTGGCAAAAGCTGTTCGTCAAATGCTAATTTACTGCGAATTAAAGCCGTGTGTTTGAGCTTCATTTCTGCACTGCCGTTCCTGTCTCTGCTGCAGCTCAGGAAGAACGAGTTATGCAACGTGTCGGTCTGATACAAGGTTTGGAATATTGAGTAACAGGAAAAATTGAGGTGTCTTTGAGTCAAATTTTAGCAAAATGCCCTAACTCAGTGAACATAAACTTGCCAGGAGCTTCCATTCCCACTGCTTAATTCATCACTTTGAATCGAATTTCATCCGTAACCGGAATATGAGAACGCGTTGAACTACAACGCTCTACTCTAGTATTCGGGATAGAGTAATGATAATCGGATTGTCTATCCGGTTGTTTGCAAATCTAACACTCTGTGACTTACTTCTCTGAATGTTTTCAAAAAAAGTTTACTGGAAACAGATATTTTTAACACTGTACTGTCAGCTTTAAACATTGATTTCTGACAAATAAAATTATTTTATAAAATGAGACAACTATTCTCTTGAATGATAAAGAGCAACGCTCTCTTACGCAGACCGCGATATTCCGCTATTAAAACGGCGTTATTTTCCATGAGAATACTTGCTTCTGCAGTCCTCTATTTCAAAGTTTTAGATTAAAAATTTTGGCTGCAAGTATTCGATATTAGTGTTGTAGAATTCGTTTAGTTAAGGATAAATGCTTCCGTGTAGTCACTCTCGGCCAACTGATGACCACTTGCGGCCGTTTGTATTCCCTTACGGCCACCTTGTGGCCACTTTCGACCACTTGTAGTAACTTGTAGCCACCTGGCGACCGCCTGCGGCTGAATCTGCTCATTAACCTTAGGGGGACATCCTGGCGAAAAATACATTTTGCTCGTACAACTTTTTTTATTTAGGCCATAGGTTTTGAGATAATGGGGAATATATACATATAGGAAATTTCAAAAGAATAGAACTCAACGAGTTTTTTTTTCTGGGAAAACAATGACAGTTTTGGAATCCATGAAACATTCCTTACAGTCACATTTTACATACGCAAAAAACATAAACTATTGTGGCGAAACGTCATATAATGCATTTTTTTGCTCTATTGACAAAGTTTGAATGTTGTATTCATGTTGCATCTACAAATAATATTCATGGGTAATTTCATGATATTTTACTCCCATCGTCCCCCGTTAGGAGCGTCTTTTGGCTCTTGTGCCCAAATCCCCATGAAATTTTAGGACACACACCAGATTTCTGCATTCTTTTATATTTCTGTACCGATTGTCCTGAAAATTGCTTAGAGTATGTATTTTTGAAAGAGAAACACATTTTGCTCCAACAACTTTTTTGATCTAGGTCTTAGGTTTTGAAATAATGGAAATATATAGATGTATATTGGAAATTTTAAAATTGAGCCCAATGAGTTTCTATGCTTGAACTAAAAAAAGGAACAGTTTTGAAATTTTTGAAGCATTCCCAACAGAACTATCGAGTCGGATTTTCCATTTTTGCCCTCATTTAATTCTTTTTTTTTTTTAGCTCAAAACCGAAAATTTTTTACTTCTATTACTATCTTTCTGTTAGCGATCGAAACTCGCGCAGCAAAATAAAATGAAATAGAAAATCCGGCTCGTGTGACTTTTCCCCTAACTAAAGATGGATAGAATTCAATGAGTTTTCATGCTAAGAAAAAACAAAGACAGTTTAGGAATTCACGAAATATTCCTAAAAGAACTATAGAGTTGGAATTTCCAATTTTCCCTCATATATATTTTTTAATCACAGCTCAAAAACAAAAATTTTACTGTCTTCCCTATATTTCAGTTAGCGATCGAAAATCGCATATAAAAAGAAAATGAAATAGAAAATGCAAAATTCCCCTCTATAAATTTGCAATGATAGTATTTTAAGGATTCCAAAACTGTAATTTTTTCTAGCTTGAAAAGTCACTGAGTTCTCTTCTCTTGAATTTTCATTATCTCAAAAACTAAGGCCTAAACCAAAAAAGTTGTACGAGGAATATGTGTTTCTTTTATAAAATACATATTATGTGCAAACTTTAGAACAATCGGTCAGCAAATAAAATGTTTAGAAAAAACCAGGATGCCCCATTTAACTTCTTCGAAACTGCAAGTATAAGCGTTGGTTTCGCTACGGTTGAGATCGAGTTTCTGGCACTGATCCTACTCCTATCACCGTGAAAATGGGTTCAAACTCAATTCTCAATTGAGTTAGAACCCCAAACTCGGTCTTAAGCAGCGAAAAGGCTAAAGTTTACTACGAATAATATACTACTGAACACTGATTAGCTTATCTCTTTGGAACTTCTTCAATCCTACACCTTGAGGCCATCTCCACAGCAGCGCGGCAAGCGACGTGCGGCGCAACAAATTTGTTACACGAAAAAAGATAACGTCTGGTTCAGCAATCTATTGTCCCCACCGACGCAACCCAGACTACGCGACGCACTGCGTGCTTTGTTGTCGGTCACAGGCAACATGTCTCCTACAAACATCGCATTACATTCTTTGTGGTGCGGTGTAGCCGTCAACGGATCAAACTTTAGGGGCTTTGCACAATCCACTTTAGGTGTGTGTAATTTAATGATATGCCGCGCTATGCAATTCTACGCTGAACTTAGGAACCAAAGTCCATAAGCTCGTCGCGATAGTCTGAAATCGATAGCAGAGATACGGTAGCATGTACAACGTGCTAGCTAAATGTCTGCTCCTAAGATGAGTGAAAGATTGTTCAATGTGGCACTGGCATTCAATGACACTGACATTTGAGAAGTTTCCAATATAAAAATATTAATTGGCCTTACACCGGAAGCTTACCCATTACAATACCATAATACTTTGTGCTCGGAGTCCCGTTTATTTCAACATAACTGCCGCCACTTCCTGCAACTGCCGTAAAAATTCCCTGCACTCTCGCCGCGAAGTTCACTTAGAGTTTCTACAAGCAGCTTAGCCCGAAACTTTGATCATCTTTTGGCTGAGGTACGGTCGGTTATGGCAGGCCGATGCTTGTGGTCAATTTCGCTTTGCTGCTCGCTTCACCCTAAGCCTATTCTTTTACTCAAAGGTGCGGGAGCGTTTAAAGTCCCAAAGAAATAGGAAAAGTCCTTGAAGGAATATTGATTGGCACATATAAAGTAAACGCAACGGGAACATTTTGCAATACGTATTGTTACAGTGTCGTACTGTAACTGTGCTTCAGATAACGCTGCGTTACGGTGTGCAATATATGTACTCAAATAACCTGCGTTACATTGACTACACTATTGCGCATTTAATTATATTATTTCACTAGCATAACAAGTTGGAATTCGAACTGGGAGCATCTGACCAAAGCGAAGACGGTGTACCAGTACGTCAGCAGGGCATGAACACAAGCCATAACACACAAACCGCCACCTCGCCTGCCTGCTATGGAATGACAAAGTAATCGAGCCCCGGGATTTACGCACTAATAAAGGGAGATGATGAGTAACTTATTCCAGAGGTCTTGAGTAAAATGACACAGAGTACCATTGAAAGAGAACGTATTTGCTTGAACAATAACGGTGGTCATTTGAAAGACATTATATTACCTACCTAACATGAAAATAAAATTATGAATTCTCCTATGTCGTTTTATATTATCTTAAGCTATCTTTCACAGGTTTCTTATTATAGATATTTAAAATTATAAGATACTTATCATCAGCCCTTTATAATGGAACTCTTTGTATATCCATCAGTTACATATTGCCTTTGTTATACAGCATCAGTAACACAATCCGATGCCTCGTTTTCAAGCCCTAGCTGTACACAACCTTGGCAGATCGATGAACTTGCACTCTGAATAATTCTTAACCAGTGACTCTGTTTAAGCCGAGGCCCCACTATACGAACGTAGGCTCAACCTATGAGCAGACGTTCAGTTCGCACGTCTTCGCAATTACACACTGAAAGTCGGTGGCGAATATACCAGTGGGAAGTACTCAAGTTGAACGACGTGCAAACTGAACCTCCACTCGTAAATTGAGCGTATGATTGCCTAGTGAGGCCCAGGTGACAACAGTAGAATAGGGTGTTGAGCTCATGACACTAGACGTTGCAGGTTTAAATGACAACACAGGCTAGTAAACTCTTGCAGCGCTGGACGCGCTGACTCAGCACTTGATGGGTGTGCACAACTGCAGTTGGGGTACTTACCTTTCCGAGAAATTGGGAGCTTAGGGGGCGCGGGTCGCTGCATAAAAACCCTCCGTTGATGATGCCATAATTCTTAACGGTTCGTGGTCGACGGCAGCCGAACACACCTATAGGGCGAGTTAGACTATATCCCCGGTACGAACCAGTGCGTGTAGGTTCCCAATAAGGGGGCATTCAAGTGAACTTTACTTTTTTTCCTTTGGGCGTATCACACAATTGCATGGGCATGCACAACTCACGTTTACGCACAAACGAATCTACCAACTCGCATAGAGAGTACCTCCAATTATCCCAATCTACCCACTTCAGCAGTCTCAATCTACCAACACACATGTAGACTAACTCCAGTTGGCGCTCTACTAAACAACTCATCTCAACGTTGCACGCACGTCTTCATATTTACTCAGACAAATTCCTCACTTGCAGCACCAGGAATGCCTGTGTTGCAGATGCGTCCATTAAGGGCAACTTATCATTTGGACATTAATTATTACGGGTTCCAGGCAAGGCTCGAGGCAAATGTATCATCTGTTCACTGTAGCGTCGGTAGCTCTTAGCTTTAAGATGTGTTTGGCTTATGTGCGCGAGAGCAAACTTGAGGACTGTGATGAATACGACGCTGTGATACTGAGGTGAGTTGACTGTTGCAGCTGCCTTATGGCAGATCTGCACTATATAGTCGCACGGTCAACTTATCAGCGAATGTTCAGCTCACACGTCGTTCAACTTGAATACTTTTCAGGCCGATCGTGGATACCGATTTCCGTATTATAATTATAGGGAGGAACACGCGAGCTGAATGGCCACTCAGAAGTTGAGGGTACGATTGCATAGTGTGATACCGATGTCAAGGACTGTGTTGTAGTTTTGGTTTGACATCCATTGATTGCAAACATTTAAATACTTGTGACGAATGCGAATCCGAATGAGTGTATCATTTTGTTTAACCAAAAATTATTATGGGAATGAGAGATAAAATCTTAATTGTGGATATATGGTTAGGATATCAATATGGTTATGGTAGATACATGATCATGCTTTATCTAAGCTGATAGTACATTTTTTTTTGCTTCTGGTACACACATAGTCTTGGCTTAATTATGGTTATTGTACATACATATAATGGTACATGATACTAAAATTTTCGTGATACAAATATTTTCATCGAGCGTATATTCTAATGACAGAAATATAGTGATGATACACATTTTTTGATGATTCAATGTGTTTGTGGTACTCGTGCATACTGTATAAGGTTAAGCTGTAAATATGGTGATGGTTCAATATGATTTTAGATTGAAGCTCACCTTTCGCACTAAGAAAATTATACACATACGACTCTGAGAGCATTTAACTGCAGTCTGTGGCCGCCATGGCCACCGCAGTGTAGGAGTACCAACAGCAGGAACTCTAACTTTATTTAGTACTTATTTGTAACTTTAGGGGTGGAGCCGATGGTAGCCGAAACACCGTATATAATTTAGTAGAACACTTAACATTCGATATTCCAAGAATACCATTAGCTCAATCTCTACCAACTCATATAAAAGTTTTGACGGCCTTTTAAATGTTCTGTCATGAGAAAGGTTAATGTACTCCTACATGCTGTATAAATGATCAATACCTAGCGTAAGCACACGCGTTTCAATCTCTGAACTGTACAGTCATAGCGATCGCAGCTACTGAAATTCTGTAACGTAGTTATCTCGTTAGGTGAACCTGGTTGCCAGGCACGTACGCATGTATATTCTCTAACAAATTCTACGGATGAATTCGGCAGGTAAATTCCCATCCGTATTTGTATTCCGGATCTGAACACTCGTTCCGTATGCCTGCAGCATTGCTAAGCAGAGGCAATAAATGGCATAAGTTTCTCGACAGATTCAACAGTCACTTTACACCGTTGAAATTCCCAAATGCAGCAGCGTCGAAGTTCTGTTTTTTCGTTTCTTTATTTCTGGTTTTATGACCTCGTACAAACAAATAAAAATGTAAAAGCGTAAACGGAAGACAAAAGGTAAAAAAGTGCTCTGCGTTAGTAAATACTAGCCTTGCATGTAGATACCATCAAGAATTATACAACCGAATTTTAGGACTTCTTTATTAATGGCTAGCAACATCTGTGGAATTTTCACTCTATAAATATTTATACTTTCCCACAACACGTATTGTTTTCAGCACTAGTGTTATTTTTCTTGAAAATTTATTCTTTTCATCGGGGAGTTTTTCAATCCCAAATCGCTGATTCTTATTTTTAAAATTGTGACAGGATTTTCAACAGCGAGTCGCAAAGATTGTTTTGAGCTTGCTTTTAGGTGTTAGAATATATGAGGATAAGTTATTATGGCAGACAAAAATATTTTCATAACTAGAATGCCTCGTGGCGTAAGTCCATCACCCGCGGTAGGGGAAAATTCAACGAAGTCATTTTTGAACGAACGAGGTTAGGGCCCAGCCCCACTCCCAGAGAGTAGATCTTCAATAATAACATAGGAACGTTGCGTAAGACGATCTGCCGTGGTGAAGGCAAATTCGCCCCGGTGAAAGAAAATTCAACGCCGTCCTTTCTGATGGCCAGCTAAGCCTAGTTTTTTGGCTTGGGTCACATCTAGGTCAACCCACCAAACTCCCTATAAAAAATTTTGAAGATTGCTCAACTCCTTCTAACTGTTTTTAGGTGGACAGACAAATATATTGGCAAACATATAGTTATATATATACTTAAATCTTCAACGAAAACATTATCAACTCTCTCATTTCGTTTGTAGGTGATAGTAACTTGCAACAGCAATTTTTTTGCAGTGAATGGATTAACTTGAAATATACGCATATACTGCTATCACTAAGCTCAAAAGAGTA